>JAUMJJ010000038.1:2610000-2855000 GCA_033556795.1 Tapera naevia | reverse complement strand
TTTTAAAATAATGCTGTTTGTCTGGAAATATTTCTTGAAGGTTGATTTCCATTATGACATTTTTTGTGCTGTTGCCTGACAAGGGATATATTATAAACATTTATTTCCAGATGTCCTTTTGATGTTTTTATTGATTTTTTTTTTTATACTTTAGTATCCATAATTACTAAACTACAGTTAAAAATACACGTAATAACGTAAGTGGTACAGTACTGCAAAATTAAATTCACTGCTCAGAGAATTTTCGCAGTTGCCCTTAATAATAATAATAAAAAAAAGACATACAATAGTATTTTTCAGAAATTGTGTAGTAGTGCTTTTGCTCATTTTTCTTTTTTTTTTTCAGGAGTGGAATCCATGTGAAAGAACAGGAACAAAATATTTTAAAATAGTGGGAATGTGGAGGGAAATCTGCCTATTAGATGCTCATAGGTCACTCAGTTGAGTTTTGTAAGTTTAATAGAGGCAATAGTACAGGCTCATCGATGCACTGACAGTGGGATCCAGTAGGCTTATATATAGGTCTTTTGTTTAGAAACAAAAATGAGGGGCAAGAATTTCTCTGGCTTTGCACTTTCCTCTCCCCTGTGAAGTTACAGATGAACGTAAAATACAACTCATGGATAGCTTTAACATGTCTCATTGCTAAAGTAAGATGAGAAATGAAGTATTTTCTATCTTTATCTTTTTTAAAAATAGACATTTTTCTTCTCTGACAGAGTTTCACTTTGTACTCTCCTTTAAATTGCACTGTAGCACATTAAAGGCACTTACAATGCTTTCAGTTTAATAAAGGAGAACACTAGGTAAGCAGCTGCCTGTACCTCTTGAATATGAATCATGAATGATGATTTTTAGTTTTATGTTGGAGGATATTCACACTGTATGTTTAAACAGCATATGTATCTGCATTCATGTGTTAATAGAAATTTAAATATTTTTAAGACATTCATCTGAGAGGGAAGATAATGCAATTAGATATTTTATTTTTTTTCTGTAATCTACTAATTCCTCTTTTTTTTTTAGCTGTATAATACCTAATGTAAAGATTTGTATTGGGCTCTCTAATGAAGCGATAAGGAAACCAGGCTATCCATCTGTGGTCCCAATTGTTTCCATTAAACGTAAAATATACTTCATGAGTTATGTAAAAGTAGCTTACAAATAAGAAATCTTGCTGTAAAGTCGTACAGCATACCAGTAAAAGCCGTTCTTTGATCAAAATGACATTTCTTAAGTCATAAGAAATTTGTTCTACTTTGCTTGGACAAGATTTTTGTTTTCCAAAAAAAAGAGAGCAGCTTTTTTCTTTCATATTATACACATCTGATTTTTGTGAATTTTAATATATTCCAGAAGAGGGCAAAGAAAGAGTATGTATGTCTCAAACTTAGTTTTTGGGCAACCAATCTAACACAAAGATATAATTGCAGGTAGTGTAAATGTAGCTTGTAAGTTAAATGGTAGCTGAAGCCAGTTTTGCTTCAGTTTGTGTGGATGTGCCTTCAAGGATATTATCTTCTCAGTGAGGCTTTCACCTGTGGTTTCTCTTTTCAAATGAGGGACCAAATAGGCTTCCTGCCAGATAAATGTATGTTTGCAAATTTATCCAAAATCCTATGACTTGTATATCATGTATTCTTAAAAGAAGTCTGTCTAAGCTTTCTTTGGACTGTATTCTTTAAGAATGCTTTTAGTAGTTCATGCTACATGTATTCAGTTTGTAGCATTTTGTATACCTTCTACTGGAAATTTTCAAGTTCATTTTTCCTATGTGGATGCCGATGAGAAGATGTATTAAAATAATAGATTTGAGTTGTGAAATTATGGTGCTTGAGAAAGGGATGTACCCCTTTAAAAGTATTAGCATAAAGATAGCACATTTGTTTATTATGTTTCAAAATCAGCTGCTAGTATCTCTGCCACAGGTAACAATTGACTTTTCAGGCTTCAAGTTAATAGCCTTGTCTCTTGCTTGTAGGGATCAATATTAGTATTAATTAATCACCATTATCAGCCCTAGGATCTGGTTCTATTTGTTGTTACATCAGCAAAATATCAATATAGAAAGTGGACTCTCTGATCGTCATGGCAACTTCATCTCTTGGGTCAAAGAAAGTTTATCTTATCTGTCCATGGAGAGTGGCAAACTGTTTAGGGATCTAGTTTGAACTCTAAGAACATTGATTTAGTTTTTGTTTGTGAATAGGGGCTGAATTCCAATCACAAAGGATAGGTAAGATTTAAATATTAATGCCTACAGGCTTGGCTGAGAGGGTGTTGTTACCATTACTGTCAAATTGTCTTTTTGAGATGGCACAATAGTAGAGGAGAATTGTGTAGTCAGGATTATTTACAGTTTAGTAATTTGTGCGTTGGACAAATGAGGTTTAAAGTGAAAGTATGGAAATTTTGCAGCATTTGGGTAGTAATATTGCTTCTCCCATGCAATGTATGTTTAGAATTTCTTCCACTTAGTTAAAGTATAGAATTAGTGCAGAAACACAGAATATGAGTTAGTAGGAGGAACATGTCTTACTATGCATTCTCTTTTAAAAAGTTTTTCGAAAATGTGTCTGAGGAGTATAGAGAATGAATATCAGCATTCCTGAATTAATGGCAAATAGACATAATGGAAAATGTGAATACTCCAGTCTGGTTACAGTTATTTTTGAGTTTTATAGGTTGATACAGTTATCTTATGACTTTGTGATAATAAAATATTTACAATGCTGTTTTATCATGTCGCAGATCCCCTTTTCTATTTTCATAAGTACTTATTAAAAGTCCTCATTTTAGACTTAGTGCACCTGAGACTTCTTAGTGTATAGTCATATTGCAACTCAGTCTTGTTCTGAAAGCTTTAAAGACTTAAGGATTTCAAGCACAAGTTTTGCTTTGAGAAACAAGTGTACTTTACCCAGTTGTTTGTAAATGTATATGTGTATTTATTTGTTTGACACTTCCTTAGGACATGCTGTATTTGATCTATAGATTAAAAAGTATCAATATGCTTGCCTCCTAGTTATTGGCTAAATAGTAGGTGGGTTTTGTTTTTTTTTATTCCTAGAGTGTGAAGTAACCAAAAATCTGTGTGTCTTACCGATGCAGATAAATACTGTTTTAGAAAATCCTAAATATTATAAAAGTAATTGAGTACCTTTGCAATATTGAAGAAGAGTTCTTATGAAAAATACAAAAAAAATCCCAACCAAACAAAACCCAAATGCTTGCATAAAGCTTACACTGCAGAAGGAATCACTTCTCGGTATTGACATTTCTCATTGATTATTCAGTTTTATCTAATGCTTTTAAAGGGTAATGCCATCATGGATTGGTAGCGGATACCGGCGGTTGTCACAGTAGATTATTTTTTTTTTTAAAAAGGGATTTTTTTTTTATATATAAATGTATGCAATCTTCAGTTATATTTTAATAGCTTCTGATACTGTTTATGTAATCATAACCATGAAAAGTGTTTGTATAAATTAAAAATATTGTAATTAACAAAAAATGTTCCTATCTCAATGTTATATCTTCCTAATACAGATATTGAATAAATCTCATCCTGGTTGTCTTCCATCTATCTTCTCATTTTTCTTATGTCCCTTATTTGCTGAGATGAGGAAAGGTGTTATGTAACATTGTGATCCTTCATAAATGTTAACATTTTTTAATATTTTGAAGAATTAGCTAGGATTTTAAAACATGTTGAGGAAGTGAGTTGGTGTTTTTTATTAGTAATCCTCCAAAAACTTCTATATTTGTAGAGCTAATTCGGTACAAGTCTTTCTTTATATTCATGCAGTTTGTTAACTGCATTTGTGTAAATAAAGCTAGAGTATGACCTTTAACTCTCTTGGTTTTTGAAAACTACCATATAATTTTATAGAAATTTTATAATCAAGATATGTTCAGTTACAGTAGGTTTACAAAGTGAGTGCAATTTAATAACAGACTAACAAAAATAAGTGCTTTAGCAATTAATGCGCTACTCAGACATGTCTTAATAAACTCTTCTTTTACATTGCTCTTTGGTCTCATGTCGATAAGTTAGAGTGATGTTGCTTTATTCTTCCAGAGACCTAGACTTGAAGCACTCAGGCTGTGGTTAGCTGATATAAAACATGCCGTTTTTACTGTACTCAGTCTTTTTACCTTAGATTCAGTGTAGCAGAGAACAGTAAAAATCTTCTTGAAACCAAACACCTTTCCATTTTTTCTTTCCAAACAATAAAATATTAATATCAACTGCACTAAAATACTTTTAACATTTTCCATACTGGATTTCCTATTTTTTTTTTAACCCTATTGTATGAGAAACTTAAGGAACACACTCCAACTTTGTTCATAGAAACAGTCCTGTTGATGGTAATACTTAAAATGAATGTGCAAATATGGGAGCTTAAAAATACGCATGACCACAAATGGTATGTAATAGTTTAGTGTACGTACACTTAGAATGTAGAGTAAATAGGGACTTGCTTTAAATGGAGTATTTTCATTATGTTCAAAGGAATTCCATGGTTTGTTTTTTTCTCCCTGTGCCATACATGTTCCTTTTCATATTATCTGTGAAAAGCAAAAGTATACAGAAAATTATATAGAAAAATTAAATTACTTTTTAAACATTGTGGCAATTATTGAAAAGTGATTTTTAACGAGAACAGAATGAATTATACTGCAAAATAAGAAGTTCCTTATAGACCCATATATGGTGAGAAAAGTCTTTTTGTGTGTCTATTGTAAAGATTTTCTCTGATGAAATGGAATAATCTTGAAAATACTTTTTCTGAAGATATGTGAAGGTGTTCACTTAGGCTGAGAGGAAATTCTGTAGAGGATATTTTTACTTTTGTAGTTGCAGCACAAGTCTCAAAGGAAGTGCTGTGTTTCACTCCTGTAATTGGGATCATCATTAGAACCCTGGCTATTTATTATTTGATTATGTTTCTATTATCAAGCATGAAGGTTAATGTTTATAAGATATCATGAAGAAAAATCACAAAGACACTGTCAGATCCAGTGGAAATTATGTGTATATTCTATTGATCCTTAGGTTTTTTCTTCACTTTTCACTTTCCTGTTCAGGCTTTGTATTAGATAGCAATAAAGATCCCTTCTCTGAAAAGTTTTGAGGAAGTACAGCAAGGACTTACATAATACATTTAATGCAATTTTATGCAAAGAAAATGAACCATCTGTAAGTGATGCATCAAACTAGAACAGAATTGTGAAGACAACAGTAAAATTATCAAAGCTGAAGTGGCAGTATTGTTTTTAGAAAAAGTACCCCCACTCTCTCCCTTCTCCTAATGTTATAGTCTTCAGTCAGTAAATATGTATGAAATTACTTTCGGAAGCATCATTTTTGAAAGCTTTTGGTCAGACTGGTATTTTAGTATTGTGTCTGCTAATTGTACATCATCCATTTCACAATGGAAGTAGACAAAATGCTCTGGTTTTCGAGGATGCAGAAAAGAATATCCGTGTGTCCACAGAAGTACTGTTGTTTTGGGTAGTTTTAATGTGTCAATAATCCATATTCATAAGAACATTATTGGAGTACAGTTGAATGACACTATGTATGTGAATACCCCTTAGAGGGCATTGGCTTGCAAGTAACGTCAGTTTTTAAAGGAAGTGCCTAATTTTTTAATGAAAATGCATATATATTAAAATCCCAACAAACAAAAAACCCCAGAACAAAACCAACGTACTTGATAGTAATTTCAAAAGCGCATCATGGTGTTTTAGTGTTCACTAAAAAACTTAAGAGCTGTGAACAATCTCAAATATTTAACAGTTTATCTGGAAAAAATATTAGCTAGTTGCTAAAAACACAAGTGCACTCCTTAGCAATGTGCATCTTGGACAAACAGATGCATATTTTGTCATCAAGTTACTTAAGCTTCTGAAGTCAGGGCTACAACTGGGTCAGACGATAAGATGAGCACAACAGAAAAACGAAGAGTGGCTCTGATAAAAACTGATTGATTGATGTCTGGCTTCCCCACCATCACAAGCAGTTGACAGTTAGTTTGGGATCAGATGATTTGGCTTTTGCGATAGAAGATGGGGCCTGGTAGGCAAGTCTGAAGGACAAAAAGGTCGGTTTCTGTATAGTGTCAGCTGTGCTGGGTTCCCACAAGGTGGGGTATTGGATTATGTTTTCCTTTAGTTACAAGACTTAACTTTTCATGGTCCATTGAAAGGCCAAGTAATCTGGTCAGTATTAATAGAAAAATAAGGCTGTAAGTTGCGAGAGAAGGGAATGAAAACAGAGGGAGTATACCCAGTGGATAAGTGAATTACAGAAATAACTTTTTTGCTATTTAATTTCTCTGTTTTCTTAAAACAGAATTTAAACCATTACATGATTTATGAACATTGTGATTTTCAAAAATGGTTTCCACAGTAAATTTATCACTGCAGCTGCAGTGAGAGTTGTATGTTACATATGTATTGAGGGACTGTAATGAAACATTGTAGATAAATTAATTTCAGCTTGTGAAATATTGTTATTCTGTGACCCATTGTGTACAGGATAGCACATTGCACTTCATATACAGAAAGTATGTATTTTTCAGTAGATTAAGAGCAATTAGCATGGTATACTTAAATATCATTAAAGTAAATTTATATGAAGTGTATTTTTTTTTTGAATGAAGATTATTTATCAATCTTTAACCATACCACGAACAGCTGAGTGTTTATGGGGTTTTCAGTGTTTTTTTTTGTTTCTTTATTTCAAGAGTGCATTTACAATTAGCACTCTCTGCGTAATAGTCACAGAAAGGGAAAATAACGTGTAAATGAAAATCAAGACATAATGATTTTCAATGCAGCCATGAAAATGTGTACAACTGCCACAGAATTGGAATTTAGACAGCTTGGATTTAAATTTGGATTTTTGGACAGTTTGATACTCTCTAGAAATCCTTTATTATATATCGCTTTTCTCTGAGTTTTAAGGGTCACATCTCCAAAGGACAGTTGGGTCTCGGCTAATGCTGCTGGCTTAATATCAGTAAGATGAATTCTGCAAGGTGCTGTATTGCTGATAGTATAGCTGGAATGCAGTATGAAAGAACCTGTAGTATAACCTGGAGTGCTACCAGTAATAAGTGATCAGTGTAGGTGAACTTGTGGTCATTTGAACAGTGATTAGTTGTACTTCAAGAAAGGTTGTTTTTTTACCGTCTAATCTCTGGGTACCTCTTAGAAATAGTAAAAAAAGAAATAGTAAAATGGTCTTACTCAAAAAATACACAATTTTGATCTGGCTATTTTGTAAACCTCTTTTGAGATGAATGTAAAAGGCATGTTTTAAAATACAGAACTCAAAACTTAGAGAAGTGTTATGAATGCAGATTTAAGACAGAGCTTTGTTGGTTTTCATGCGTTGTTGTGCTGAGCTCTCAGCATTACTACAAGCGATCTAAATAAGCTGTCTAAACAGCCCATTTGCAGATAGAATTCAGATTTTCAGATGTGCTTTTTTGACAAACTTATTATATCTCAGAATAGTAGTTCTTTTTGAACATCTTGTAGTGAAGATTTTCCAGCTATAATTTTATACTTAGTAATGTTGAAGAGAGCTGTATTTAATCTTCAAAGTGTGATACTTGCATATGACCAAGGATGGTAGTGTGCTTTGTTTCTTCTTTGGGTGTTTTACACATCTAGGGTGTACATCTTAGACCCATTTATTTATTCAAAGAGGAGAGTGAGGATTCATGAATCAGAAAGGGGAGAAAAAAAATTCAAGTAGCCAAAATAATCAAAGTCAATAATTCTTATAAATGGAGAGTGACAATCAGCTATTTAGACCAGCTGGACTGAATAATGTTATGATTAGACCTGCAGCTTAGGGAATCTCATTTAGGTGGGCATCTTAAAACTGGTCTAATTAGTCTGATGTTCATCTTGACATTCTTTGACTATTGGTTCAGAAGTATTCACTGTCAAGAAAGAAGGTGAAATTCAGGCTTTGAATTCTTATACCACAAAGTTCTTTCTAAATTTGTTTTTCAGCATCAATGGTCAATCAAAGCATTGTTTTCAAAGGTATGGCCTTTGCATTATAAAACAAATCAAGAAAAAAAACATTTGGAATGTTATTCTTGCTGTGCTTAAATTGTTTCAAATCATGAGAGTAATTTGTGGCATAGTACACATTACACCATGCAACATCGGCAGAAGAGAAGAATCACACCTATTTTGTGCTGATGTAGTTGTCTTTGAAATTGAAAGCCCGCTTTTGTGTTCACAGAAAAATCTATGGAGAATTTGGATTCGTGTGATGCCATCAGGAAAATAACTGCAGTTTTGGCTTGTATTTTGCGTTTAACTTGGTGCAGTTTTATGTTAATCGAGCCCCACATTCTTTCAGAATGCTATTTACTGAAGTGCTGAGTTGTGCAGTGATTCGAGTTTTGTTTGCAGGGATGTTAAAAAGCGTAAAAAATAATTGGTCATGACTAATCACAGTTATTATTAAAATATTGATTTGTTATAAGAAAAAACACTTTACAAATGCATTGCAATCAGTTTGCTAGCCTTTATCCGTTTCTTGGTGGGCAGATGTTCCCATTACTAAAAGTATCAAGATGCAGATGGTATTATTTGGTGACGAGCTAAAAACTAAACTGGTACATGGTTCTTCAATGGCAATTCATATTTGCAAGAAATTATTTGAATAACCATCTTTGTAATAGGTCCCTTTAAAATTAAATAATCACAAATTAAATAGAATTTTTTTGTGTCTGCCTGAATGGCAGTTTTTTTCCTTCTAATTTGAACTTGAACTGTTTCTAACAATCTTTCAAAAGAATGTATTAAAATTATATAAATAAAGGTACCTCAATACATGTGAGAATTAGTATGAATTCAGGCATGAAACCTGATCTGTAGCAGCAATTCAGTATAAAATACAATTACTTTGTTCAAAGAAAAAAACATGCTACAGGTAAAGATACTCATAAGCAAGTAGTTTGAAATTATGAAGTAATGATTTTTTAATTTTTCAAGTAATTTTGTATACTGTGTCTCAAGCAGAAACCTTGAAACATGCAAGCTCTGGAAATGTTATCTCCATTTCAGTAGAAAAAAAATGAAAACGAAAACTTCAGTTTTGTTTTTTCTACTGTGGTCCATACTTCTCAAACCATTAGGGTGTGTTGTTTTGTTTTGTTTTGTTTTTTCATTAGATATCGATGATTGACATTAAGAGATTCTCATCACTTACAACTCTTGCTTAATAATATGCCCTAGCTAGTGCTTTCAGGAGTAGCATCCAGGTTCTTTCATGCCCATTTCTGTCATTAAGCTATACTGTTATCCTTCTTTTACTGGAAATTTTCATGTGTGTTTTATACAGTGTGTTGTACCTTAGACTATAATGGATGTTAAATAGCCCAGTGTAGCTCTTGGAAGGTTCTCCTTTCTGTTTTCCAAAAGACCTGCAGAAATACTTCCTTTCAGATTAAATTCTTGTTTATAGCAAGGTCATAAATAGGGTGAGCTACAATGAAACCTCTGAACTTGAAGAGTATACTGTGCTGTTTTATTAAGCTGCTTCTAATAATGTGGAGTTTTGTCTTGGAAATAGGTTAAGTGTCTTAAATCTTAATGTTCCACTATTGAGGTGCATTCATACACTGTTTATCCCTACTAGGTTGTTATCATAAGTTTTGAAATTTTGAATTTCCATCCCAAACCCAGTTCCTCTTTAATAAATATTAGATGTTTTACATTCTGAAGGATTTTAAGATGCCAGTCATTTTTATGCAGACTATTGTGGCCAGTAGTCAGATTTTTCTTAAAAAAAATAAAAAAAATATAAGAAATTCCGACAGATGCCAAGTCTGATGGGGATTTTGGCACCTTAAGGATAATGCATCTTCAATGTATGCCTGATTACTTGCTTTATACAGCTCTCATTTATAATGTACCAGAAAGTATAACAGTATAACCTTACAAAGAATACATGTATATTATGGAAAAATGGACAGTACTTATAAAGATTATGAATCATTTTGCTGATAAAGGTGATGTAAAACAAGACTGTAAATGAAGGACTTTGAATTTCTGTAAACTGCCTTCATAAGGAATGGACACAGATGAAATAAAATTGGCAGGGGCAAAGTTTTGCATGGAAGTGAGTGATGGTGTTTGTTCTCAGCCTTTTAAAAAACAATATAAAATTCAGTGAAAATAAATATGTTTATGGGAGCCAAGTTACCACATAACAGTTTAGTTCAGATTGAATTATTCATAGAATGATGTTTTTCCCATTTGTGGTCATCTCCTTTTCTTCATCGTCTCTCATTTTCTCTCCCCAAAAGCCCTGATTTTTATGCTTTAGCTGTTACATTCTAAGTTGTTCTCATGTAAGATAGTTGGTTATTTGCTATTGTATTCTTGCTTATTTGTGTAACTTTTCAGTTTTTGTGAAGAATGACTTGAATGCTGTTAAATGTGAGAAAAGCTTTAAAAAATGGTGGGAGTTCGATTTCTTCCTAGAAGGGAAGTATTAAGAAGAAGGAAGCACTGTTCATTCATTCGAGAGCAAAGAGAAATAATCAAACTTAGAGAATCTTAAGACATCATAATACCTTTTTTTCCGCTTCCTTTTCTTTCTTCTTTTGTGTGGGAAGAATATAGATCTTGTTTGCACTATGTACAAGAATACTGATAATCTTTAAACTGTAATTATTCATAGCTTTAATAGATTTTACATCCAAATATATTTTGATACTTGAATTATTTAATTGCATTTGTATGTGAAATGTAGTCAACTGATGTCTGTATTTTGGTGCTTAATTAAGTATTGGGCATCTTGTGAGAGGAACTTCAGGAGAGTCTGTGTTAAATGTTCTGCATTTTGTATGCTTCACTTTATTAGTGAAGCATGTGGAATGAATGTTTGAATTCTGTTTTGTATAACACAATAAAGATTCACTATTCATTGTAATTGTAAGTTTATGCAATGGCAAGATGTTGTGCATGTGATAACCTGTACATAACAGCAAGTCTACATTTGGATTATTATGACTTCCTTTTTTTTGTATTTCGATTGAGTGGTTCATCCCTTATATCTGATGGTAGTTACTTATCTGATGATAATTACTTTATCTTTGATAGAGTAAAACAGTTTTATTGAGTAACAGACTCGCTTTTGAAATACATCATTGATGTCCTTGCTATAGGAATTATATTTTGACAGAATAACAGGAAGACACATTTCATAGTCTGTAGACTAAAAATTTCTTAATAATAGATATATGGTCTTTTCATTTTTCTTTTCTTCTGGTGTTAATAGAAAACTCCCAAGCAGTAATGGTAAGGCCATATATACTCTATTAACAGAGAGTGATTTATAGGTTATTGTTTGCATTTGTGGCTGGTAATAGAGAGTAATTTATATGTAGAATTTGTAGACAGACTTAGCTGAATTTTAGTGCGAGGCTTCTGTGTACTTCTCTTACATTACCTTATCATTTGGTAAGTAATAATAGTTTGCTGCTATGTATTTTTCTTCTTTGAAGAGCAATCAATATAATTTACCTAGTTTTTGGCAACACTTAAAGCCGGAGACTGGAAATTACTTACCAGGTGGGCACTGGTAGAGCCTGGAATACAACCCAAGGGACTTTGAGACCTGTTCTACTTGATGCAATACAGTTTCTCTACACTAAAGTTTGTTAGTTGTAGAAATAAGCTCTTAAAAAAAAAAAAGTGTTGCCTTGACCACATCACTCTGATAAAGAAAAGCCAGGCCCAATAAGAGATTGCTAGGTCTTTGACATTAACATTCTCGTAAATATATGTATACATAAGAAATAAATAGATCTCAGATTCATGTAGCTGGTCTGCCTGTAGCGCTTAAGGAACTCCAAAGCCAATAATTTGCTGAGTCAACAGAAATTATCTAAAAGTAGTGACACATGACCCTCCCTGGATTGTCTGTATCGAGTAAAGTCTTGTACACACTTGTTGCATGAGGCACATGGGAAGAAGTCAGTGATTGTTATTTGGGTAAATAGTGTAATTTTGGGAAAAGGCATTGTTTCTCAGTCATCTCACTTGACCTTTGGAGCACTTTTTAAAATTGCCAGTAAGTAGGAATGGATAGGAGTGGACCTCAGTTTTCTGCTGGCTGTGACTGGGGGGATTGGAAATATAACTATTGTTATGCATTTATATGTATTACTGTAGAGGAAATACTTCTCTAACAATTGAACGCCAGTGTTTTATTAGCTCTTCTTCATTACTGTAAGCAGTAAGACCTGGATTTGTTTTATTGTCTGCAAGTTAGATATTATTTTCCTTTCTTGAAGAATATTTCTAGAGCAAAAAACAATCCCCCTACAAAACATTAGTGGTATCTTAGCTGTTTTTCAAGTGTGGAGTGTTTTATTTTGTTTTTATAAAAATGTATCATCAGATATAGTACTGCTGTCTTGTAACAGCTGGGAAATTACAACTTGATTCACAATTTTTATAAATAGTTTAAGAATACTTCTTTTCTAAATGACTAATTTTTTTCAGCAAAGTTGCTAAAGTTATGCCATATTGGATTTAATGGCAGATTTTTCAAGAAATCAAGGACTGTGTTATATCTGGCATCCTACCTTTGTTTTGTATGATCAGTCCCTGGAAAATGAATAGCAAGAGCAAACAAGCTTAATAACAAAAGTTGTTTTGGCCATCTTGTTTATGACTTTAAGGGTGTTGGGTTTGTGCCCTTTTGCTCTGTGAAAAAGGTTCCAAGTGTGGGACTATGAAGGAGAAACACAACTACAAAGTTTATTCTTCTCCTTTCTTGATTTTACATGTGACAAGAGATGACTGCCTTATTGCTGCTGGAAATGAATGTGAGGGGTGCATGTCAAACTCCTGCAGTGTGATACAGTAAAAGATTGAATCAAATCAGCTTAAATAGGGATTTCTTAGAACTAAGGGGTCACTGATGTAGGTAGAGGAAAGGCGCCTGGGTTTTTTTGTGTGCATTAACACCTATTTTATTTCCAGGGCTTGCTAACTAACGTGGAGAGAAAACAGTAACTTATTGCATTAGTGATATAGAAATCTCTTGAATTGCATCAGTCATCCAAGTCATACTTCATCATTGGCATTTTTAAGATAACAAAAAAGGTGAAAAACAATGAGCAAAAAATCTGTCATGACTGACCTGCATGTCTGAGGCAAAAATGACATAATTAAAATACAGTTAGACAGGTCATAGGTTTCAGTGAAATCAAAGTGAAATTTTCAAGTACAATTTCATATTAAAAGTTAATTTAATAATTTAATGGAGATCAGTGAAAGGTCATGCTGAAATGCAAAGGGTTAAAATACTGAACAGTGACATGAACAGGGCGTTGTTGTGTCTCTGAATCCCAGACATACTTTATTAGGACAATCCAGCTGGTTTTCTATTTCTATCTCCTCATTATCAACACGCTTATGGTATGGCCTCTTCCCCCTCACTTCCAATGCCAAGAATTTGGCACGGACACTTTGTGAGGAGGTCAGAGACAGAGGAAAAATGAAAAGGAGACTGCAGCAGATATGCAGAAAGAGGGAGTCCAGTTGGAGAAGAGCTAAGATTTGTTGTTCATTGTTTGTAGACTACCAGCAGAGTTGTGGTTTTTTTTTTTTCTGGTGAGTGATGATTATAGCCCTGTGTGAAATTAAACTACTGACATGAGGCTTGATTTTCTTCTTACTGAAAAGGGTGTAAAACGAACAGTTAAGCTTAAGGGATTGCATATATAAAATTAATAGAAAAATGAACAAAATGGAATCTTTTGATTTCTTCATCATGCTTGTCATCTTTGTATATTTTAAGAAGAAAAATATCTGAAAATATAGTATTCTTCAAAAAAGCAAAGACATAAATAGAAGCAGCATACTGCTTCATACATACAGTTAATTTGCTGTGTATGTTGGATCTAGCTTTCTCTGGCTGACAGAAAAAAATCCCAACCTCCAGCAAATGTTCAAAGGAAGGAAGTGAGAGTCCTTCTCACACATTTCCATAGTTTCCATTTCAAAATACATCTGTCACTGCCTTATGACACATACTTTACATCAACAGGTACATTGATTTAGTGTTAATATTGATCTAACCCATTGTATGATATCATTGATTAAACAGAAAATAAATTCAACATTTTATGTTTCCAACACCTTGCATAAAAGCAGATGGAGAAAATACAGAGATTTTGTTTAGAAGATTGATCTCTGTTGGAAACTAATCTATTCATATTCAAGACAATATGCAGTGCCTCCCTTCAGTATGATATGGATTATCTCAAAATCGATCAGTAGTTAATATTGTGCTAAAAAATATTTTTGTTTTTCATCCTTTTCCTGGCAGTTCCCTTTTATTTAATGGAGAAGTGTTTGAATGGAAAAGTGAGTTAATTTCTTGTGGGTGGGGGGAGATTTTGTAGTTCTTACATTCTTATAATTCCTAAGGAAATAGACAGAGATTACGAGTTCACAGGGAGTGGTAGGATTTAATCTCAACTTCACAGAAGTCTTTGTCAGATACTTGCTTTCCAGTTTTTGCACAATTAACATATATTCCTTACAAATAAGATGTCAGTGATGGTGTCTGCATTAGCAGTGATGTTTGACCCTGTGTTACAGTTTCAAACTCTGGGACCAAATGATCTCTCAGTTTATTCCTGTGGCGTGCTCCATGTGGTTTAGGGGGCTGTGACTCTTAGTATATGGGCTATATGTTAGAAGAAGGATGCAGCATTCCTAGGAGGCCTTGATCCTTAGAAGTTCTAAATTTCTTATTTAACGACTAATTTCAATGGGGGAATATTGTCCTGACTAGCATACTGTCATTGATTTCTTTTAAGTCCTAGTGACAGTGATGTTTTGATTTCATGGGAAAACTTGGCACTTAAAAGAAGCAGAAAATGGCAACTTGAAAACAGGGAGGGGCCAGGGGAAGAAGAGGGATAGAGAATGAGTGGGAGAGACTTATTTTGCTAAAAGGATGAAGGAAAAGAAACAAAATTTCTCTCATGGGTAAATTCAGGTACCTCTTTAATTGAACAACATGAGCGCACAAACAGGGTGCAGATAATAGACAAAGGAAAAAGAAAGGATTCACTTTGGGCTGGGATTAGAACCTGGGGCTTTCCAGATGTGAAGAGTAATTTTTGCTTAAAGAACTTATTCTCCTGGAGGAAGGAACGACAATTTTCTTGAGTTATGCCTACAAAGCTAATATTTCTATATTAATTTGTAATTTTAAAAGTACTATTTATGCTTTTATTTTTATACTATTCACAATAAACTCATGACACTTCTGCCCCCTCATAACAGCACCTAACAATGAAGCAGCTTCAATTAAGAAGCAGAACATCAGCCTCTGGCATCTTATTCTGTTGTTCCATCTTTTTTTGCTAGGGAGAATTCATTTGTTTCTTAATTAAGAAAAACACCAATAGCATGAAAAATCTGCTTATGGTACCTGAATGGTAATTAGGTGAAAGGTAAGAAAGAAACACACACATACATTCCAGGAGCAGCCAAAATGAACTTGAGCTGATAAAAATGAACTAAACTACCCTTGCATAAATCGAGGCTGAGAGAAGTGTACAGTCATTATGGCTAAGACAATATGCAAACTATCTTCAAAGAAATCAAATTGCTAGAGTGTTTTCATTTGCATGTATTAACTATTAACATAATGAGGAGAAGTGACATTGGACCCGGATTGTGTGTCTGTTCGGATTGATAACTCTACGGCATCTGCAAACAGGCGCCCAAAAATCAGACTAGTAGTCAGATCAGTGTTGAACTCTGAAGTGCGTATGTTTTTTTGTTGGATTTTTTTTTTGCTTGTTCTGTTTTTTTTGTTGTTTTTTTTTTTTTGAGAGGTTTTTTTTGTGCGAGTTTTGTGTTTTGGTTTGGTTTGATTTTTTAGTAATATCTGGAACCCAGAACAACGTGCTGGGATGTTGAATGCAAGATATCCTTTTATTTTTATTCTTTCCAAAGGTAATCCTTCTGCTACAAGCACTTACTTCATACTTTCAAGGTACAGATACTAATTTTGAACTTTTTTCTTTTATGTATAGTCTCACTTATATAGAAGGATAACTTATTTTATCTTAATTAGGAGTTATTGAATGTTTGTGTAACTACTCAGTGATATTTTTTGTCTTTCCAGACTGTCCTTATATATTAAAACGTTCTACTTAAACTGTCAATCACTGTGCACATGGACAGAGAGAAGGCTTAATAGAACTCAGACTTTTGAGAAGTCTGTTACATGCTATTTTATGTGATTACTTAACACAATAGCAAGTTATGTTTGTGATAGCTGTTATCTGCTTAAATATTGGGAATATATTTAAATTCCTATGTAAAATATACTATATAGAACCTAGGTAAATGTATCAAGTTGTTTCATTAGAAAAAACAGTAGATACAATTATAAAACCTTAAGACTTTTTTTCAGATAATTCATATGAGGAAAAAATATATAAAATAAATGCATTTTTTATCGTGTTTTTCTTTGCCTAAAATCTTTCACAAGCGTCTTATTGTTTGATATTACAGATCAAAATTACTCAAATAATGTAATTTGGGAAGAAGGTGAAATGGAATGAAAAGCAGGAATATGGAGTCCTTAAAACTTCAGAATTTGATGTTCGCATAATTTGGGAAAAAAATTTACAATTTTTGCATTATATATACACACGTGCAGTGGTTTTGTGTGAATTATACACTTGTCCATTCTTGCACTAAGAGATCGTGGCAAAATAGTAAGTACTTTTGCATTGCTAAAAGGAGCATTTACAAATTTCATCTGGATGTAAACCCTTCTTCTAAGAGGGGAGGTGTTCCCTCATGGTTCTTTGCTGGATGCATTTGTTTCTTCACACAGCCCATCAGTCATACTCCAGTCTGAGAGGTGAGTCATTTGAAAACCTGGGCTTTTGAAAAGAAGCAACCTGGCTATGTAGGTGAAAGTATGGGGAATATCTGTGTAAATAGTAGTTTATGTAGCAAAAAAAGCTACCTCAACCAATCAATACATCCAGAGTAGAATTTAACATACACAACATATTTAAACTTGATAACATAAACGTTTCCTTTAATGAAGTAGACATTGGTCTATAATAAAGGTATTATGATAAGACAAACTTTCTGCAGTTATTAGTAGCTCAGGAAGCTGGTGTAACCCAAATTCTTAATTTTTTTCTTTTTTTTATGTGCTCAACTACTCAGTAATTTCCCTGTGTGTTTCATGTATGTGTTTGAAAGCTGAAGAATTCTGATCAGAATTTTTTATTTTAAGTTGTTAAATTATTACTTTTATTTTGTAACTAAGCGGTGTAATCAATGTAGGAACACTGAAAACAAATAACTTACTCTTTGGCAACTTGCGAAAGTGAGAGTAGGATCCCCTGTCCCAGTCTATATGGAGGATATTCTAGTACTGCTTCTGTTTCAGCCTCTAGTCTGAGAATTAGTGTATAGTTTGCCGTACTGTTAGTTTGCATACCCGTATAGTTTGCATACCTGTTATGCCTTTTGCCCTTGGAAGTTTGGTATAGAAGAATCTCTACTATGTATGAGTGGATGTGAAAAAGCCTGTCTTCTATAGGGGTGTATTAGAATGTTGCATAGAGTAGAAGACTTTGTGAAGAAAAACCTGAATTTCAGATTATCTTTCCCTATCCAATTGACTTTTGTGTTTAATGCTATATTAAATTCATTATGCTAACTTTTCACAGAGACAATCTCTATACTGAAGACTGTGTTAAAAACAAATAAGCCAAATATGTGTAGAAATAAAAATTTTGTGTGGATATATTTTACTCGATATCAATGTTTCTACCCTCTGAGATCTTACTTGTGAGCTTTTGTTTTCTTCTGTAGCAAAGAAGATAACTTTCCAGAGAAATCAATAGTTTATACTAATTGTTAAATGTTGTTGGGCACCTAATAATGATGTAAATACCAGGATGCATCCAGTAATTAGATGCCACAGGTGATAGCATGTAACATGATTACTTTTCAATTTTGAAATAGAAGTGAAATTTTAATCTATCTGTGTCCATCTCATAAATAAAAGTCAGATGAAAAATGTTACCTGTGTGTTTTAAATGTACTTCCATTTTATGTTGTTTAAAAAAAGATCATGAACCAGATATTTCAGCTTAAAAAGATAGTTTATAGATTTTAGCATATGTAAAACTTGAATGTATTTAGTAATTCTAATTCACGCTAAAATGTTGTTCAAATATTCAAATTCTCATTTGCATGGATCTACGAAGGGAGCCATCTCCTTGGCTCTCTTACGGTGAGATGTAGGTGTATATCCTTGTGTATCATCAATTTCATCCTCCGTTTTCTAATTCCAGCTATTAGATATGTAAGAAACTGTGTATCTGTATGCCTACATGGAAGTCCATTAATATTAGGAGAATTCCAAACAGGCTGCTCTGAAGAAACTATTTCTCACTGAATTTTGAGACTGATTTTTGGGGGGAATGTTTTCCCTTCTTTCTTGTTACACTACCACAGAATCTTGAATAATTTCATTTGTTAGCACTGAAATCCTAATCATATGGGGGATACCAAGTTGCAATAGACATCCATGCCCTCATTTGTAGGCTTAATTTTCTTTCAGAAGCAGAATTATATGTGAAATTGTTTTATCAGTACATTTTTGTGTATGATACAGGGATTTTGATAATCTGGCTTTAATGAAAAGAGACATTTAAGGATTGCACTTTCCTTGGTGCTATGCTACTGTCTTAGGCAGGACTAATATACCAGAAATACTGTCTGGAAGACCAAATCCAAATAGGAAGGTTCTCGGTTTTAATCCCTACCTTCTGTTTATGAAAACTTGTAGACTGTATTGAAAAATGACCTACTTCGTATTTTGGAAGCTCTATGTTGTTTCTACTTGTGATTTCTATATTTTTTGATGTCTGGTTAGGAAGAATTGTGGAAAATATTTAAAATATGCCTTTTTCAAATCTGCTGCATCTTGTGGAGATCAAAGGCCTCCATCATTTCTTTCACTGAAATGGGAGCGGCGGATAGGAGAACTGCATGGCGGAGTCTATTGTACCTTGTAAGACAGAGCTTGGAGCTTGGCCTGTGGGATCTATGATAATTTCAAGGTGGTAGTCGCCCATTCACGTCTAGTGGTAGATCTGTTTTATGATGAGTTACGTAGCTCTGCACTCTGGGAAATGGAGTAGTAGCATGAATAATCCATGTTTCCATTTACTAAAAGCAAAAAAATATATTTTTACGATTATGTCTGTTAATGTTCCTAAAATAGCATTGTAATTCAAATAATGTATAACAATGATAATGACTGTAATAGTAGTTGTAGAATGATTCATATTTTTGTAGGTCGACATAAATCTCAAGAATCCTCCATGGAAAGAGAAGAAGTAATCATAGATTTGTAATCTTCAGTGAGAAGAAAAGGACAGTACTAGGTGTGGTATATTTGTAGGATTTATCTGTTCCTTACTCCTGCATGGAACAAGAGTTCCTGAAAACAATATGTTTATTTGGCTATGCTGTTTGCTTTACTCTTAGCCCTGTATGTAAGAGTGAAAAAATAGTAAATTTATTTTCCTCGGGGGATATGATTTACTTACAGACCAATGGTCATGCAAGTTTACAGTCTAAAGTTTGAAATTTGTTTAAAATGCTTTAAGGTTCCTATTTTCATTTTCCCATGAAAGTAAAGTGGTGGACTATCCACTTAAACTTAGGAAAGAGTTAAATAGTGATGATAAAAAATGTCTGGCTTAGGACAAAGAAATGAAATTTGATTCTTATATTAACTGTATTTTTGTAAGAAAGTTCCTCAGGATTTTCAGGACACATTCAGCTACTCAGGCATCATTTATGCAAAGGTTTGCTTTGCTACTTTTGATGATAGGTGGTAAATATTTTGTAAATCTTCTGTTTATATCTCCGCTTCTCCCCCAAGTTTGAATGATTTTTCAGATTATTGTTTTTAATTCCTAAATCTCCTTATTGCCAAAGAGTAGCTGTGGTTTAGTGACAGGCACAGTTGTCTTTATTGAGGTGTGCATGTATTTTGTTTGCTTGTTTTTTGTGGGTCTAGATGATTTTTAGACTTGGCTTCAGTACTCTGTTCTGGTGTCTTCTAGTAGGTACTGTAACCTCCAGAGAAGTCTATTTGTGTAGCCATGGGCAGTATTGATGAAGCTGCTGAGACATAGGCTGGTAGCATGTATGTTTCTCTTGAGGTTTCAGAAGCAGTGAAGATCCTCAATAATTACATCATGGCAAAGCCAATCTCTCTTAGTGTTCTAACTTCACTAAGATATTAAATATGCTAGTTGCATAAATTCTTATTGGTTTTGGTTTCCATTGTTCTCTAGAGAACCATGGCAGTTCTAGTCTATTTTGATGTTTCTTGATGAGATTGGACCTCAAAGAACAAGGAATCGATGGTTTTTCATCATCTTGATCTAGATGACCACTGCAGTGCTTACAATGCATTATAATTGTGAGGACAACATTAGCTGCATTCTTATGCCTGACAGCCAACTGCTGATCATGGAGGATGTTCTTCTAGTACAACCTGCAGATGAGATTGGAAACCAGTGCTTTTTAGATTATTCCTGATGTTCATGTCTTAGGGACTTAAGAGTATTTTATGCAGCATACAGTATAATCTTTCTGATTTTATTTTCACAATAATTATGAGTAGGGGTAGGTGAGCACATGTTCAAGGAGAAGGCTGAAATCTAATCCATCCAAATGAAATCTGGCAGTCTCGAGAAAGATTTAATAAAAGATTGTAACTGGTTTTTGGGTTGAGGTTGCAGTTCAAAGTGGAATGATAAGTCATGTTTAAGTCGTTTATCAAAGCCATTGAGTATATTCAATAAACTTATTCTAATGTTCCATAGTTTTGTCTTGCTCTTAGTGTTAATGGTCTACTATGCAAAAAATTCGAATATTGTCACAAGAATTTATAAATTTATAAGTAATTAAAAGAAATAGAATATAAACTGTCAGTTGCAGTTGATACAATAAAACTACTTGAAATTGCTTCAAATATTTAAAATGCTTTTTCTAGTAAGTTGGTTCTTGGCAGTAAGAATGATCTCGATAGCAAACTAGCTAGCTAGCAGGCTACTAGTCAAAACTGGTTGGTTACCCATGCCACATGCTAATTGGTGGTTAACCGGTAAGCTTCAAAATGAAAGGCAAAGAGAAATCACTTTAGGTTATTTAATACCATAAGGTATGTAATTTTTCTTCTGATTTTTGGAGGAGGGAGTGTGATTAAGATATACTAAATGGAAATCCATCCAAACCCAGTCAAATTATTAAAATATTCAAATATGCCTTACTGTAACGAGAAAGCACTGTAATGTAGTGAAATCAGCAGTAGAACAGCTGTGTTTTAAAGGACAGTACTTTGAATGTCACTTGACAATTTGCTTTCAATTAGAAGTAATTTACAGGAAGATGCCCACAAGCTAATCTTTACAGGATAATTAAGTTCCATTTTCTTTACTTTTAATTAAAAAGCAGAAAAGATTTAGCTGATCCATAAAAAATGTTCTGTTTAAACATTCATCAGACTTCACACTCTTTTTTTTTTGTTATTTGTTGTAGCAGATGTTATCAAAACTGCAGTCTGCTCTGTTTTAAACCCAGTATATTTGGGAAGTAGAACACAAGTTGCAATAGGCATGTACAGCTGAGGTATGTTCATTTAGCTTCTCTGTATTTGAATAGCTCTAAAATGATATCCATACTCTGGGCTTTAATCGTGCTCTTTCCATTGCTTGTTGTGGTAAAAGAGTGAAGCAGATGATCAGTTCTGTGGATGCTAATAGTATTTTCCTCTTGCTTTTCTTGTTAATTTCCTAATGGCATTAAAACCATAAGTCTGAATGTAAATATGAAACCAAGTAGCTTTGCCATTAAATTTGCATGCTAAAAAGTTGTCTGCACATCTTTGAAATTGATGAAAAGGAGACCAAATAGATTCCTTTGCTGATTTCACATTGAATTAAAAAAAAAAATGCAGTCTCTGTATGAACGTCTAAGCACTCAAATTCCTATACTGGAATATAGTGGTGAGTTTTTAAGGAGGGAAGATGTATCTGTTTCTCCCAGATATTTCCTCATCATCTTTGCAGATATTAAGAAGTGACAAGAAATTTAGTTCTACATTTTAGATTTGTCCTTTTGAAGCAAATTCATATAGTGGAAACAAGTTTAAGTAGAGAGGCCTTGTTTAATTTTAAATTGATAGAAGAATGTGTACTGTGAAAAATTCTACATATAAATTCAAACTTTAATACATTTTTATGTGTGAGATCTAATTAATTGTTATTTTATACTGACATAACCCCAGTTACTTTAATTTATATAACCGGGTCTTGATGTTAACAAAAGTACCTGAATACTTGTATTAAATCTGAAGTATGCTCTTTATGAATACTCAACTTGGAACTGCAATTGTTTTCCATAATCACTTTTGAAATGAGAATAAAGCCATAAAATCACAGGCTGTTTAATGTTGAAAGGGGCCTCCAAATATCATTTAGTTCAACCCCCTGCTAAACAGAACCTGTTTAGATTAGGTTCCCATCCAATTTTTTACATATCTCCAAAGATGGAGACTGCACAGCCTCCTTCAGCAAACAGTTCTACCATTTGACTACCCTCGCTGATAACTCTTTTTCCGTAATATTAAATCAGAATTTCCTTTGCTGTGTCTTGTGTCCATTGCCACTTATCCTATCTGCTCACCTCCAAGGGCAGCGCGGCTTTGTCTCATCTGAGCCTCCCATTAGGTATTTGAAGACAGGAAGAATGCTTCTTAAAACCTTACATCTCGGCTCTCTTGACCTTCTCCCTGCAGCCCCTTAGCAGTTTTATGGTTCTCTGACAGCCTTGCTTAAAAACAATCTATGTCTGTCTTGTACTGGGGTGCCCCAGACTGATGTAATACTGAAGATGTTGTCTCACTGTTGCTGAATGAAGGGGAATAATCACCTCAATTTGCTGTTTAGAGTCTTGCTTATGTCCAATCATGTGTTTGTCATCTGCTTCTGCAAGGGCACACTACTAATTCATGCGTGTCTTTTTCACTAGGACTGCCAGGTCCTTTGTAGCAAAGCTGTTTCTCCATACTTTGGTCACCGGCCTGCATCACCTGTACCTGGTGCATCAGATTAATCTGTCCCAAATGCAGAATTTAGGATTTGGCTTTATTGGACTTCAGGTTTCTGACAGTCTACTTCTCCAGGTATCCACTTCAGTAGCAGCCTTGCTCTCCAGTGTGTCTCAGCAGTTCCTACCAATTTGATACTATTTCAAACTTACTGAGGGGCATTCTTTTCTATTGTTCAAACCATTATTGAAGATATTAAACCATACTGACCCCTGAGGGATACCTATAAGAGACAGAATCCAATTGAATTTGATAACAGCCTGTTCAGGCTGGTGATCTAGCCAGTTTGCACTTAAATTTATAGGACCACAAATTCAACCTGTATCTTATGAGGTGAATATTCTATATTCTTAAAACATTCTTACCTTTTGAAAATAAAGGTATTTTTATGTGTTTTTTTCCATAAATTAATATTAGAGTTACAATATCCAAAATCACTGAATTATCCTGAGTGGTAACTATTGAATTAAAAGTTTCTAGATATCTCCAGTTTTAGATGTGCTCTTAAGTTAGCAGGTAGATCAACAAGGGCTTTCTAAATGCCTATGGATTTAAACACAACAGCCTTTCTAAATAGACCTTGAGGTGATTAAAAATATGGTAGAACAGATTTTGATGAGATCAAGAGCATTAACATTGTCTACAAAGAACATAGAACCAGCTTCCTAGAAATTATCCTCAAACTGAGATTTTTGAGAATTTAACATTCAGAACTGTCTTGATTGGAGCAAATTTCTTACCTTTTTAAGCTGTGCTACTGTACAGCTGCCTGTTTGTACATAGATGAATTTTAGGAAACGTTTAGTGTAAACTATCCAATGACTTCAGCTATTTTCAGGGTTTATTTTTATGATTTCTACTTATAATTTCCTTCTACAAAATTTTTGTAGCATCATTAAGAGACAGAAGGAAGTAAATTGTTGTTGTAATTTGGATGTTTGTTGTTTTTTATGTGTGTCTAAGCATGTTTGTTTTCATCAAAAAGCATATGGAGAAAGAAGGATACTCTTACAAGTCACGTTTGAAAAAGACTAGAAGACTATATGGAAATGCATTTGAACATGTGCTTGTTCACAAAAGAGTCACTTCATGTGTAGTTAAATGGATGATTTGTGGTCATTCTTATTGTCAGTCTTTAGCTATCTAATTGTTTGGTATCCAAGATGAGCTAATTATTTAGAATTCTTTATGAGAAGGGAAGTAAATAATTTTAGAGGGTCATTCATTCTTCCAGTTCTACACCCTACTTCAAGGGTTGCTTTAAACCGGCATGCTACTGAGAAAGACAACGATGACCTCTTTCTTTTGGCTGTCAGTTTTTAAGGCTGTTCATATATGGCACAGATGTTTGTGTGTTTGTAGAGTGAACTGGGAGAAAGAACTATTCCAAGTGAAAACCAGCTCCTCCTCCCATCCCCTGTGGTTAAATTTTAATTCAAGTCAATTTATTTATCTGGTTCACCTGATGGCTACACAAATACTTCTGCTAATCCAACAAGGAAAGCAGTGTGACTATAAACAAGGAAGGAGAAGGGTAGGGCAGCCTCTTTTGGGAATGGAGCCTGATGGTCTTGACATAAAGAGATAATAAGACTGCGCTGCTTGACAGCTGTTTTAGGATGGAGTCGCTCTGTGATACTCAGAAAATATGCTCTAGTTTTTTTGAGTTAATAGGTGGTGATACATAATTAGTCTAGCATATATATTAGTTGCTTATAGTAATATTACAAAAGGCAGAATACTATCCATCTAGAATGAGAGTTTTGTATTAGATACAGCTGCAACATTTTTTCTCTTATGTGCCTTAGAGCGTCTTTACTTATGCATATATGTAAGAAAGTAAGCTTTCTGTGGCTACTTTTCTTAAAGGTAGTCTCATTTTTTCCTCATGATTGAAGAATACAGGCTTGAACTCAGATTAGTGTAAGAAATTATGTTCTTTAAATATTTGCTTTTGAAAGATAGATCTAGATAGAACTGAACTGTCGTCATTGAATGTAAAAACAAAGGCATACAATACTGTTGTTTTACTGCCTTCGACTGTATAGAAAACTCAGTTATGTTAATCAATGTAGTAATTGATTCGTGTTACATTTGATGACTTTTTGGTAACTGATAGTATCAGTGAAGCTTAACACTAAAGGGGATTCAGTCACGGTCTCTCCTGCTTTGAATCTGGAAAGCTGAAGATAGTCCATTTTATATTCTTAATTTTCACTAAAAGATGTTAAAATTTCATTGATGTGCCACTGGTGTTTAAAGATGACATTTTAGCATTATGACTGTAGCATAATTCCCTGAATTTCTATGCAGAGCAACTTTCCCCTTTAAAAATATTTTGCTTAGCTTCAGTGAATTACACTGTCTTGTAAATCCAAAACTATTGTCAAATCAAGAAGTAAAATATTGTTTGAATTCTTCTTTCACATAAATGTCAGTTCGCCTCCTGTTAAATGCAGGCTTTCATGTTTCTACTGCTTTCTGTCCTGCGAACAATTTTAGATCAGAAATTTTAAGGTTGTGATAATGCATCTGTTTCTCCCGTGATTCACTATGAGGGCCACATGTGTTCTTATATAATAAAAATAGCTCCTTGAGAACAGCAAAGCTGAGGAAAAAATAATGAAATTATTAATTATAACTTTTCATCCTTTTTAAAAATATACAGTGTTTTAGAATCATGGCACAGGTTGTCTGGAAGCATGTCTTGTCTGCTTTAGAGAGGAGAGAGGAAAGAGTGCTAATGGAGTTCAGATGAGTAGTAATTAGTTAAGCCAATAAATATGACCATTTAATATATTATTTATAGCAAGGAGGAGGAATAAGATTCATAACAAATAATTATGGGGGTTTATACTCAAGTTATGAGTAGAAAGCCAAGATGTAGGCAGGGGAAAGTACTGTGTGTGATTTTATATTAGGTGTAATATGATATTACAATAACTAATATTATTTAGTAGTTAAAATGTTAAGCTCATGTGTCTGTGAATATTACAGTATCCTAAAAATTTTGTTTCACAAAACCAAATACGAGTTAATCTTAAGCATTGAGAAATGTATATTTGATGTGTAGTAGTCTCTGAGAATCAAGAAGGCTGAGGAGAGACTGGAAAGATTTTACAGTAGTAGTTATCTCTCTTCTGTAGTATTCAACCATTTCACCTTTGATTTGCCTTGCTTTAGAGATTTTTATGAATGCACAATAGCAGGCAGAAAAAATTTCTATATATGTGAAGAATGGGGAAACAACATGAGTAAAGGGGAGAAAAGCTATCTGTGTGTATCTTAAGGAAAACGCATCATTATGTAATGGAAGAAAGGGACAATTGTTTGGGGAAATAGTAGTTAATTTTCAGCTGGTCTACAATTGTTGCTATTGATTCTTAAATTTCATTAGTTAGTTGCAGCGAAAAGTATAACTCAGAATAATTTATTTATTATTGTAGTTACTGCAGTATTTATACCAAAGGGAGGGAAGAGATGCTCCTATGGCGTGTGGACATGCTGTGGTCTCTTTCTTCAAATCTCTCATAATGTATTAGACTTATCTGACCTCTGCTACTGAGTGTCAGGGCAATACCTTCTACTGAAGATCTGTCTTGCACAATCAAAGTATATAAGCCTTTTGGGAAGCAAGTCATCTTACCTAGTCTTAACCATCAAAAAGGTAAGCATCTAGCCGGTTCTCTGAGCTTTCTTTAGCAATCATGGTGGTGAGCACTTCTGAGAACTGCATTCTCCCATGACAATGTAGATGTCCAAGAAAGAATGGGATGATCTAAAATTAAGTGGATTTGATTAGTGATCTGATTTATAGGTGCTTAAAATCAGGTAATATGCGTCCTTCTTTTACATGACAGTTGAGCATATATTTTAGAATTTAGAAGGAATAGAAAGAAGGATAAGTATGTGCTGTTTGTATGTTACACTACGTGTAATTTCTAAAAATCATGGTTTGCTAACCTTACTCCCCTGTAAGAAATTAAGCAACAAAACATACCAGAACACAGAGGAAATTCTTACAATTATAGAAAGTAGTTTGCTTCAATTAATGGTAGATAGTCTAATCCACCTAAAAAAAAATAAGTTGCAGCTGGCTTTCTTTTACTCCTGATACTGCAAAGTAAGTATTTCGTTTCATAAGAAGAGTCATATGTTTGATAGTCTTTTTATCTTCTTCTCACCTCGATTTGTCATACTTATGTTTTCCTAAGTACTTAATTTCAAATTTCATCAGGACAGGACAAACATTCCTGTTCCAGAAATACTTGTTTAAGCTAGAACTGTTTCTAAAACAAGTATGAATCAACAATTTTTACAGTTTTTATAAAAAGTTCCATTGAATATTTTTCTGAAGATTTACAAAATATTACAGAATTTTAATTTCTAATTTTGAAAATAGTTTACATTTTGACATACATCTTTTTGGGTTTATACTTGTATTTGGACATAAATGAGAAAAATTATCGCTACACAAAACTGGTGTAATACCTTAATTAAATGTTTAAGAATATTTTATAATTTTTTTAATTTATTGATATTGTAGTGTTTATTTATTTATATATTTTAGTAGAGTAAGGCGTGTTGTTGATCCATTAATGTCAAAAGGGTGATAAAAGCTCTTCTAGACCTGTGCGAGGTATGCACATTTAAACCTCATTAACATGACATATATATTATATTGCATATATATATATACACACATGCTAAAGGAAAAGTTAGACTGAATGCTGAATATCCTGTTTCAAAGCAGCAGTGTCCTTCATCTTCTCTTTTTGAATAGAAGTGCAAAGAGGAATTTAATTTTATTGTCTTATATGGTGCCTCGGGGTTTTTGACAGTAATGAAATGTGCAACATCAAAAAAATTAAATGTGATAAAATAAATATAAAATATTAAATAATGTCCCTAGGATTTTTAGATGGGAAAGGAGTTCAAGAGAAAGGGAATATATTCATACCTTTTAAATTCTAGAAAAAAAGCTGATGTTTTTAAAAGTGAAATAAATAGATTTTAAGAAAGAAGAGTCTCGGTACTTTAGTGCATTCCCTTCTGAAGCCATTATACTATTAGAAAATTTGTAAATACTGAGCGGTGCCTAAATTATAATGTCCATCAGAATTCAACTCTCACTTGTGCTCGAGCCTTTAAAATTCATTAGAAGTCACTGTTACTTTTAGGCTTATCCTTTGAAGAGCACAAGGTGGATGTAACATGGTGACAGTAGCCAGAAAGTGCAGTTGGGGGACAGGATAAGACTGAGCTAAAACCCAGAATCATCCAAGATGCACAGCTGTTTTGGAGAACAGTTACTTAAAAAGTGAAGTTAAGGTCATACACCTTAAGTTCCAAATCAGAACTGTAGTGGGATAGACACTACATAAGAACATATCTCTTCGCAGGGTGAACACTTCCATAAACACTTTTAGAAACCTTCACCCATGGTGAATGTCCTTAAAGATGAGGAAGAAGTCAGGAAAAATGGCAAATGGTCAAAACTGAGAACACTTTTGGTATTATAATTTAGAGGTAGTAGGGAATTCTTTCCTTACCAGTATTGCAGGATGCCTTCTTGATTCATTAAGTATGATAGATTTGGAAAGAAGCTTAAGCAAATAGGTAAAATGAGCCCCAAAAGCCTTCCCCACATCCTCCCCCTCCATCAGGATATGTGAATCTCACATCTTTGTGCCTTTGAGAGAAGAATACATTTTTTTTTTTTTTTAATTATAGACGTGTTTCCTACTAGTGAACAGGTAAGTATATACAGTATTTGATATTAATAGTTACTATTTTGTAACCACAGTAAGCTGTCATGAAGCTGTATAGACCTGTTTTTAAAAACATAAGTTGAAGGAAATTGATGAAAGT
Organism: Tapera naevia; assembly: GCA_033556795.1. Classification (NCBI taxonomy): domain Eukaryota; kingdom Metazoa; phylum Chordata; class Aves; order Cuculiformes; family Neomorphidae; genus Tapera; species Tapera naevia. Next base: position 2,825,881 of record JAUMJJ010000038.1, on the reverse strand, counting down.
TTTACAGCAGCATTTACATGGCTTAAGTTCAAATGTCTACTCTGATTTTTCTTCTGTAGGTCTCTTTTTTCTCCTTGTAGGATAGAATTTTGCAATTTCTGCAGTTTCACAGCCACCAAAACAATGAGAGGTGTAGCTGCTGGGTATACTATACAGATTGTACCAATTATCACATAAGAATGTATAGACTTGAGTTTGCTTAGATAGGTACCCAGATGGTTTATTAGGGAATTGATGAACAGGCCAGCAGGACAATATATTTTCTTAGGTGTCTACTTGTTATCCAACAGCTATTAAAACATGGAAAACACCTCCTTCTGAGAGGTGCAATCCAACAGACCTTGTCTCCCAGGATAGTGTGCAACTATGAGATGATAGAGATTTCTCTTTATTAAATCCTGTATTTTACTTTCTGGAATGATCTGGGAGATAAAAGTTAATGATTATAAACTTAGGAGGATACACGTCTTGTTTCTTTTATACTCTGCACTTAGTCCTCTTCCCACTATACAGTTTCAAAATTGGGAAAAGTGCAAATAGTCTTTGTTCCTCTTGTGTTTTTCATAGAATCATAGAATGCTTGGAAGGGACTGTAAAGGTGATCTAGTTCCAACCTCCCTGCTGTGGGCAGGGACACCTCCCACTAGACCAGGATGCTCAAGGCCCCATCCATCCTGCCCTTGGACACTTCCAGGGAGGGGGCATCCACAGCTTTCCTGGGCAACTTCTGCCAGTGTCTCACCACTCTCATTGTGAAGAATTTCATCCTAATGTCTAATTTAAATCCTTCCTCTTCCAATATAAAGTCTTCCGTTTTGTCCTATCACTCCTTGCCCTTGTAAAAAGTCCCTTCCCAGCTTTCCCGTAGCCCCCTTCAGGTACTGAAAGGCCCTGTCTCCTTCTCTTCTCCAGGCTGAACAACCCCAGCTCTCTCAACCTGTCCTCATAGCAGAGGTGCTGCAGGCCTTTGATAATCTTTGTAACTCTCCTCTGGACCTGCTCCAACAGTTCCATATCCTTCTTATGTTGGGAATTCCAGAACTGGACAAAATACTACGGGTGGGGTCTCACAAGAGCAGAGTGGAGTGGGAGAATCACCTCCCTTGACCTTCTGGCCATGTATCCACTGAATTTTTCTTAGATTCATTATGATTCATTCACATTAGGTATATTCAGGTTAGCTGGAGAAATGTTTGGCTGGGGACTTATAATTCTTCTTAGACGTAAATTAAACAATTGAGCTGTTCAGCCATGCCAATGTGGAGGCAGTTACTTCCTGTGAAAAAGGAAAAATTTAGGGAATAAAATTCTCTGTTATTATCGCTATCAAGAACCTGGAAAGTGAGGGTGAAGTGTTGAGGGTTATAATTCACAATGTAAGAGCGTGAATGTTTGTGCAAGTACCATCTTTGTTCCTAATTTTCCTTTTGTATCTGAGCCTCCTGTGCTTAAAGTAGGGTGTTTGCCTAGAAAAACAGACATGAGAAAAGTATTGCTGATAGCACTTGTGGAAAAATACTTTTAGTGGCTAGAGTCTCATGAGTGGTTTGGATTTTCATGAACCTGCAACATTGGGATGTTCTCTCTAAAACCCAGGTTAAACCAGGTGATCTGAAGGAAACAGATCAGTTTTTTCTTGTATTAGACACATATTCTCTAGTATTTATAGTTGAAAATAAAACATATTACAGAAATCCAAATTTTCATTTTAATATCTAGACAAGATGTAGAGAAAATAGTGCTTTACAGTCTGCTCATGTTTTAAACTTGAAACTTGAACATTTTTTCAGGGTTTTAGTTTCACATGTGTTTTCATCTGTGTGTAGAATGTATGTGGAATCTGTAAGTTTTCGGACGAAGATTAAGTGCAGTAAACGGTACCCAAATATAAAATATAATTCTGTCTTTCAGTGGGCAGAATACTGGCTGAGTATTAGGCAAACTGAACATGAATTACTAAAATTACTCATATGTAGTGAAAATTAGTTGGACAATTTTTTAAAATAAACTTTTTTTTAACTGCAGTTTGTATCTAGTGAACTATTAAAGTCAGTTACTGTGGGCTTGGATGGGTGTAACTGAGAGCAGAATCTGGTCGAAGTGCTATTACTTATATTCTCAGTTAATTGCACTCTTGGTTCTCACTTGACTACACTCTACATCTGAAGAAGTAAAGGCTAGGTTCAGAATCATTCACGAAATGGCTGTGGTTTGCTTCTAGTCTTGAAAGACCAGGTATTTATAATTAGCAGACACTGTACTTTTATCATATGTTATATTAAGTTTTTTTTATACTTGTCTTTCTAGAGTTAAAATTAAAACTTTGGTTGTTTTTTTAAAACTAAGCTTTGTGAAAGGACTGAAAGGTTTGAATTAGGAGCAGTTATAGCTTCTGTTCCTGTCTTAATTGTAACTTAGTTGATTAGGCAGTAAATTTCTATAGGTTGATGTTGCAGGGCTTACCTATCAAACACAAATGACCTAGAGGGCTAGTACCTGACTGCTTCCTCTTGACAGCATTTGTAGATAGGCTTTATTGGAGTTTAGGACTCTTCACTTCCAGAGCTTAACAAGCAGCTGTGGGTCTAATCATGAAGCTGAGTAGAGACAAAGGGCAAATGTTTATAGTGTGAGGCAGTGAGTTCTATTCTTTCATGAACAGAGGCCAAAATGCAGTTTATACAGTGAGCTTGAAAGCTATGTCCAGTTCTCATGGTGTTTGCTCAGTTACTTTCATGAATGAATCAGAATTTTCTCTAGGATGTTCAAAGACTGCCCTGTTCTGTCAGAAGAGATAATGAAGAGCTTTAATATTAATGGTGAGACAATGATTCTGACAAACGTGCTTTTATACTTTGCTGAAGAAAAATGATAAAATGATTGTATCTGCAAATTGAGTAGACTGTGATGAACAAAATTTTGAACAGGTGAAACTTGCCAGTTCCAGGACTTCTGAACAGTCAGCTAGAACTGTGTGTTGCATTAACATGCGATCTTCTTATTGATTTGGATAATCATTGGTTGATATCTTTCCTGATGGCCTACTTGATTTATTCTTATGCTGATAGAAACACAAAACTTGCTAAGAGCGTCTGAAAATATTTCATCTGCTTCAGTCAATATTATGTCTGCTTGTAATAAATATAAGTATTTAGGGTGAGTTGTGTGATTCAGCACACATTTTAAAACTTCAGAAAATACCACTCAACCATAAATGCAGCGTACCTACTCTTTCTCAAATTGGTGAATGAACATATATTTGGAAAATGACCACTTCTCTTTCTTCATTGTAATTTATAGCTTTTAGTGCACCCTCTTCCTTCTATGTAATATTTCTAGTTCATAGTGGCAAGTAATAAAAGGTCTTTGTATTTCTATAAGATGTTATCCAGTGTCAAAGTACTTAAAAGCTTTAATTGATCAAAGCTTGCTACGTGACTATGGGATTGGTAAGGACTATTTCTGAAGTGAAACCATCACTTACTAAAATTGTTTACAGAGAGGCTGCAAGCACAGGTATCACTCCAGATGTGTTCCTTATATGAAGCCTTCTCCCCTTCAGTATGTTCTGTACCTGCCAAGTTTTTACAGAGGATGACACCTCATTTTTTTCTTTTTATCTTTTCATAAATAATTTTCAGCACTTACACTGTGGTACACATTATCAGTAGATGGTTCCATTTGAGGACTTAATCACTGTAGATTCCGAGGACAGGTGTTAGAGTTTTAAAAATGTAGGTATCTGCCTTAGCAGGTTACTCACAGTGCCTGTGTAAGTATTTTAGCCCCTCTCCTCCCTCCAGTCTGTAGGGAGGCCTGTGTTTCTTCAGGAGGTGTTTCATTACCCTCATACTGAGATTGGAGAAACCTGGAGTACCTGGTGAGTACTGCAAAACCACTTTTGATCTCCATGGAGATGTCATGAAGTTTGAGGGAGGTGCCACACAGTATGTCCTTCACTCCTTGGAGGACCAGGCTAAATTGTCTTCTGAGATTAGCGATTTAGCTGAATGTGTCTGCCCTCTGTCGACTGACAGCTCTAATGAGGTGAGAACAAGTTTTGCTACATGTCTTTGGGTCCCATTACGTTTGCAGTCTTGGATAAAATTTGGTCATCCTAGAAGCCAGAATAATTTTACTTTTGGTAATAACATAGCCCATTTGGTACTTCGTTGAAATGCAAGTCTGTGAAACTGAGGTATTGTTTTACATCAGTAGTCTTTGTACAGAGGCAACTGTGTTACATTGGGTTTTACACTTCATTCTTTGTTTATCTGCCTTCAGTAAATGATTTCCCTGGGCAATATCTTATCCTTACATCATATTTCTGGTATCTCAGTAGCATATGTTGTACCCACTGGAGCACACTCAGTAGTAATGTCTTCATGATGCTTTCTAACGTCTTGTCATCAAGTTGTACATCCATCTTGTGCTTAGAGATAAACAGATAGAATTGCTCTAATCCAAAGAACACAGCCACAGCTCTTTTTCTATGTGAAAGTGGCTTTAAGAACACTGGCTTTCTGTGTCTCTCAAGACCTGATTATTAAATCCTATGTGCTTCAGATCAATCAGTAACTACACCAAGAATTCTGCTTTAGTTCTGTAAGCATCATGTAGCACTGATCATGTATGTATGATCATGTAGGACTGATCAGTAAGTTATGTCTGATTTTTCTAAACTGTTGCAAGCTGTATTCCTCTGTCCAGATCTAGTGAGCTTACTGTGAGGAACACAAGCTGTTTAAAAGAACATGAATAATAATTGAAGTATTACAACAACGAAATAGTTCCATGATTTAGAAGTCTAGGCTAGGTGTCCTGGCTCCTGAAGTCCTGCCCTAAAACACACTGCCATAAAAAGTAAGTAAAAGGTGTTGTAGGATTTGCTGCTGTTGTCAGTGAGAACTTATTTCTTTTCTTTTGTTTTTTTCTTCAAACTTCTGTAGTCCTGAAAAAATGTTATGCATCTGAAAACAGAAAATAGGCTCCTGCAGAATTCTGTTCTATGCCACTTTATATCTTATTGTTACTACAGATTAATAACTAATACTGAGTATATTTAACCAGAATTAATTAGAAATTTTATGGAAAATTATAGATGTGAAATGCTGTTTAGAAGTGAAACCCTAGTGTCACTGGTTGCCTCTGCAATAACATGTTAGATTCTCAAAAGTGAGACCTATACTTGGAAGTAGAGCTTTCAAGGATAGAAGCTTATCTGAAACCATGGTTTCAAATTTAAATGAATGTCTGTATTAGGTATCCAAGCTTTAGTCTCGAATTACGAGCTGCGGCTGTTTGGCTGACAAGTTAACAAAGCATGTGTTAGATAGTCATGTATTGACCAGCATGGTTCTATAGGTGGAATTTTATATGGAATTTTCTAAGAGATTAACAGCCTCCTGTGCTTTAAACTGTACTATCTGGTTAAAGATTTATGTTGTAGCAAAAAAAATAAATAAGGCAAAGTCAGTTCAAACAGTGGTCTTGGTTTGTAAAAATATACATATAGGATCATTAATAATACTACTACCAGTTTTGTGTACGTAAGCAGTAACTACAAATGTATCACAGAAGTGAATTATAGCATTTAATCTCAGGTCATGAGGAATTTCTGGCTTTAATGGAAATGGAAGATTCCACAAAAGCAAAATCTTTACAGTCTTGTTCTTTCTTGGTTAAATTCAACTTCTTATGCAGTCATTCCTGCCATGTTGGTTGTACATAGAAATACTTGAAAAGATTGAGTGAATATACTTCAACAGAATAAATACGAATGTTTTGCGTTTTGTAGGAGACTGTCCAATTCAGCAGTAGTTGTGGTATGGCTGAGTGAAATCAATGCTACTAGAAGATACTAGGTGATATTGAGACTTCTTCATTTAGGTCTTACATAGCACATTGGGAAAATGGAGAATATGTTTAGTAAAGGAAATAATTCAAAGCAATTTTCTTCGGAAAAAAATGACATATTGGATATTTCTTGAGTGGTAAGACACTTGTGCAGAACATGCCCTCCCTTAAAAAGTGCCTGGTGTCCCCTCAAAATGGAGATAGGCCAGGTAGCAGTGTCACAGTTTTTCTGTAGCTGCCATAACTTCATCTTCTTGTGTCCTTGTTCTTGGTGAGAGATGAAATCACACTGGACACAGAGATTTTCAGTATAAAATTCTAAAACATTTGTTTGTATTAGGAGTTTATATGATTTAGAGGTCAGTAAAAAGTTGAACAAAGTGAATTATAGTTTATTATTAACAGTAAATTGACTCTTCCGTCTTGGAAAGACAAGAAATAAATATGCTTTCATTGTTTTCAGGTAGGGAACTATTTTTTTTATTAAAAAGTTTATTTTTCAAATAAAATTTTTCGTCTGCTTCGGCCTAATTTTTATTGGAGAAATTTCATAATTTTGAAAAGTTTCTGTCCTGGGAAGTCTCAAATTAAAGTCACTTTTGACTAGATTTGTCATCATACAGTGTGTACACACCAACAAAGGTAAGCATTACAGGGATGCAGAGCGAAGGAGCCAGCAAAGGATAGAGCTACACATTTGGCTAAAGATATGTTGGTCTGTTATGTAGTTCAGAACCCAAATGCTGTTCATAAGGTAAACTACATAAGGTTCGGTTTATCCTCCTTTGAAGACTGAAGGACTTTAATAATTCCAGGAGGATGTGGGGCTATTTCTTTTGTGTTTGTTTTTGTATTTTAAACCTGTGGTCCCAAAGAAGACAGATCTGACTCAGGACAGTAAGCAATTAAAATTAGTAACTAAACCCCACACTTCTCTGTTTACGGTAAAGAATATTCCCCTTTTCACCTTTAAGATGAATTAGAGGTGTTACTACTATAATTTGTACTATTTATTTCCATGTTTCCAGAGCTTTTTAAATGATTCTCAATTCATAAGGAATATTTGAAAGTGTATAAACCCTATGAATGGTACTTACAATCAGTTTAGGCTCTTCTCTTGAGTAACACGAACTATTACCTTGAAATAATAAGACAAAAGTTGGTATGACATGGTATGACATAAAGCAATATTGTTTTATGGCATAGTGAAAATTTTTTTTTTTTTTTTTTTTTAGAAATACCCACTAGAGTATCAGTACAACATGGGGAAAAAGCCAAGGGAATGAGGGAAAAAAATTGTAAATCATAGAACCATTTAGGTTGGAAAGATTTCTAAGATCGAATCCAACCATGAACCAAACACTGCCATGTTCACCACAAAACTGTGTCCCACACCTACACACTTTTAAATACCTCCAGGAGTCGTGACTCAACCACTTCACTGGGCAGCCTGTTCCAGTGCTTGCCAACCCTAATATCTAAGCCTCCCCTGGTGCTACTTGAGGCCATTTCCTCTTGTCCTGTCTCTTGTTACTTGGGAGACTAACACTCACCTCATTACAACCACCTTTCAGGTAGTTGTAAAAAGCAAGGTCTCCCCTCAGCCTCCTTATTTTCCAGACTAAACAACCCCAATTTCCTCAGCTGCTCCTCATCAGGCTTGTGCTCCAGACCCTTCACCAGCTTTGTTCCTCTTTGGATGTGCTCCAGCAGCTCAATGTCTTGTAGTGAGGGGCCCAAAACTAAACACAGTAGACAGTGTGTCACCCCACCAGCACAGAGTACAGGTGGATAATCACTTCCCTAGTCCTGCTGGCCACACTATTTCTGATACAAATCAGGGTGCTTCTTGGCCACCTGAGCACACTGCTTGCTAATACTCAGGTCGGAATCAACCACTGCCCTCAGATTCTTTTCTACTAGGCAGCTTTCCAGCCATTCATCCTCAAGCCTGTAGCTTTGCCTGGGGTTGTTGTGGCCCAGGTGCAGGACCACCCCACTTAGCCTTGTTGGACCTCACACAACTGGACTCAGCCCCTCGATCCAGCCTTTCCAGGTCCCTTTGTAGAGCCTTCCTTCCCTCAAGCAAATCAACACCAGCTTGGTGTCATCTGCAAGCTTGCTGTGTCACTCTTGATCCGTGTGCAGATCACTGATAAAAGATATTAAACTGAACTGGGCTCTGGGGAACACCACTTGTGGCTGGCTGTAAACTGGATTTACCTCCATCTACCACAACTCTCTGGGCCCAGCCATCCAGCCAGATTTTTACCCAGTGAAAAGTATGCCCATCTCAGCAATGAGCAGCCAGTTTTTCCAGGAGAATGCTGTGGGAAACAGTGTCAAGGGTTTTACTAAAGTCTAAGTAAACAACATCCACAGGCTTTCCATCATCCACCAACCAGGTCACATTTTTCTTAGAAAGAGATCAGGTTGGTTAGGCAGGACCTGCGATTTCTGAACCCGTGGTGACTGGACCTGATTGCATGGTTGTCCTGTAAGTGCCACGTGGTAGTGCTCAGCGTGATCTCTCCATAACCTTTGCCAGCACCTAGATCAGGCTGACAGGTCTGTAGTTCCTCTGATTCTCTTTCTGGTTCTCTTGTAGATGGGTGTGTCATTTGCTAATCTTCAGCCAAGTAGGATCTCCCCAGTTAGCCAGGATTGCTGTAAATGGTTGAAAACTGTTTGATGAGCATGTCCACTGGTTCCTTTAGTACTATCAGGTAGGTCTCATCTGGCCCCATAGACTTTTCTAGGTAGAGTAACAGGTCTTTAGCCATTTCCTCTTGGATTATGAGGGTTCTGTTCTTCTCCCCATCCCTGTTATCAAGCTCAGGGCGCTAGATACCCAGAGGACAAATGGTATTACTAGTAAAGACGGAGGCAGAGAAGGCATTAAGTAGCTCAACCTTTTCCTCATCTTTTGCTGCATCCAGTAAATATGGAGATTTTCCTTGGCTCTCCCTTTGCTGCTGATATATTTAATTTTTTTTTTATCGTAGTTTACCTCAGTAGCCAGGTTGAGTTCTAGTTGGGCTTTGGCCCTTCTAATTTTCTCCCTGACAGATCTCTCTGTTCAGCCAGGCTGGTCTTCTTTCCCATCAGCTTGTCTTCTGGCACATGGAAACAGCCTGCTCCTGTGCCTTTTAGACTTCCTTCTTGAAGAATGTCCAGGCTTCCTAGACTTCTTTGCCCTTCAGGGCTGCCTATGGGACTCTGACAATCAGTTTCCTAAACAGGCCATAGTCCACCCTCTGGAAGTTCAGCAGTTCTGACCCTCCTTCTCACTTCTCCAAGAATCAAAAACTTTGTCATTTCATGATCACTATGCTCAAGACAGCCTCCAACCATTACCGTTATCATATAGTTCTCAACTGGTATTCAACAAGTGGTTATTTACCCGAGAAGCCTGCCATGCCCTCTTGTTTCCTTTTGATATGGCACAGGGACTATCCTCATCACAGACTTATTTGTTGCTGTTAAACTGAGTAGAAACACCAGTGTAGGTATGTACTGGTTTGCTTTTGCACTGCTTGTCTATGATTCTAGTGACAGTCAACTCAGCAATGAGAGGTGCTTATTGTCTATCTTTAAAGTAAGATCTTTACACCCAAGCAGTTTATCTGCACTTACATGTTCAAAAAGTAGCCACTTGAATGTGTTTCCTGTTTATACTCCCATTACTTGCATCATAATGAAGTTTATTATTACATAAAGTTGATGAAGGTTTTATATTGTTTACAAGAAGACAATTTCAGTCTGGAGTTAACAGGTTAATTAGTAGTCACATTGATCAGCCGCAGTTCTCTTTTAAGAAGACATTTAGACTAACAGCAGATCTCCCTTCATGGGTGGTTCTGTGGCAGTTCTGGACTATTAATCCAAATTTGAGTATATCATAGTATATTTTGAGCTTCCATGCATTTTTGGTAGTCCAGTTTAACACTGATCAGATCAAGAAATGTCAAATATTCTCTTCCAGCCTTTTTTGAAAAGATTGCATCTTCATCAGATATACAGCAGATATTTTTATTGCTCCAGTGATGACTTGAGCGAAACTATGTATCTATCTGCTATAGTTACTAGTTTTCTTTTTTTTTTTTTTGTATAGTTGTAATCACATTTCTTTTTTAAGAAGGGGCTTCTGGACTTGGTATAAAAATTATTTAGAATGCTAGCATTAGCACTGTAAATTACTAGACTTATTCCAAAATTAGTTTTGTTTTAAATTGTGTTGAAAACCATCAAACCTGTGTGAAAAGTTTCTGGCCTCTTCCTCCCCCTGCATCACTGCTCCCCCAGGAGTTATTCTTTTGTAAAGATTCTAAAGAAAACTCAATTTTTAAAAGCATAGATTTAGTTTTCTTTAGGTTAAGTCTTACATAACAACAGAGTAGTACTTAGCTACACTATTGTGTTAGATACTTAAAAAAAAATCTGATTTTCTTTTTTTCCCTTGGTTCAAAGAAGATGTTTCTGAGGACTTCTCATGTTGCAGTTCCCTCTGTATAGCTTTGTTTCAGGTGGATAATAGGGCTTAATTTTAAAATGCTTGTCCGTGATACATTTTTCTCAAAATGTATCCAGAGTTAACCTTTTTTTGTTCTACTATTATTATGCATTTCTTGCCTTTCATGTAACTGGTTCGATGATGTTACTCATAAAAACCTTTTGGTGTTACAAATGTCTTTGTCTGTAAAGAATAAAATATAAATGGGATTTTGAAGAGATTGATTGTTAAAGCTTTGTGTCTCCTAGAGTTGTAGAGTACACCAGTATTAACAAGAGCAAAAAAGTAACTAACAGTAACAATGATATTAGAAAGGACAAGTTTGCTAAAGAATATCAGTTATTCAGATTAATTTAGTTTTCATTAATTTAATATAAAAAAATAATTAATGGATCTACCAGTACAGCACAACTAAGTTCTATAGAGTACTAGCCATGCTCCAAATCAGATTTGTTTACTTATGTATTTGGTTGTACCAAGGGATGTTTTCTTGGTGCTGCAGTCTCTTGCATATGTGTGATCATAAATCAGCTATATTGGTTTAGACTAAAGTGCCCTCTTCCTGGCACTGGCGAGCAGCGATAGGTTCATCTGCCTTATGCTGTTCTTGGCTTTGAGGCTTATACCAAATGTGACATCTTTATATATGTATCTTATGTTTGAGCACAAAGGCTTAAGAATGTCGTGGTGGATGCCTGCAAAGCATGGGAGGAAGAGAGCGCCATGAGAGAGTCTGGTGACAGGGAAGAAAGCATGCTTGTTTTTCTGAAGACTGATCCAAATTTCTCTTTGCAGCCTTCCCCCCCTCTCCTCTCCAGCCCTCTTGCTTTCTTTTGTAAGTTAAAAACCAAACTAGATTTGTTGTCTGTTATTACCTATTTTGGTGAAGGCACCAATATTTTGGTTTGCATTGTGTACTCCTCCCTGAAATTTGATATTGCTTGCCAGAAAAAAATGGAAGAACATCTGAAGAAATAACTGGCAACAGAATAACCCTTTAAGGATATTTCAAGTCTTGATATTGATGATGAGAAAAAAATTCTATTCAGAGTGTTTGTTTTGCTGGGACATCAAGAAAACTCTCAAAAGGGTACATAAGAAGAAAAAATAATTCAACAGGCTTGTGCTAAATAAATAGCAATTAAATGTTGGTAGTGACATGATAAAAATAACTTCTCTAGTAGTATTGGCATAATAGTTTAATATTATTGGTAGTCATGATATATGAATCCACTCTAAAATGTTTAAAGTATATAGAACTGTGATATATGATGGCAGTTGAGTGGCAATAATGGCAGAGGAGTAGAATAAGAAAGTGAAACGTAAGAGAAAATTATTAACCAGTAAAAATGAAGTCAGCTTCTGACTGCCATTCCATGGTCTTTTTTTCTTACTCATCACATTTTTAAATATTTTCAAGTTCTTAGACACGAACTGAGGAGAGAAACCACAAGTTCTCTCCTCCTTAACCGTCACCTATAGGTGTAACAAAATATTGTAATGCATGGTAACATATTGTTGTAGAGTATAATGTTTTATACTTCTGGTTTTAGTAGCAATGTCTCTTCTATAAGGATGTCCATCTTGAAAATCTAATTGTTTTCAGAAGTATTTCTGTTACCATGTGGCATGACAATGTTACACTGCCTGTGACAAGCAGTGTGGTGAGTCATTTTTAGTGTTTTCTTCAATACTAGTAACCATGACTGACCATTATTATCAACATTGATATTGTATTCTATGCTTTGATTTCAAATCTATTCTCTTTTTTAGATCAGTCTTGAAGTTGACAGTGTTTAATAACACTGCTTACTTGAGCTGTTTGTCTGTGTGTCTTTGATGGATAACATCTGGTTCAGCCCCTGGTGTAGTCCTGGATACTTGTTCTGGTCCAAGGGCTATGGGTTCCCTCTCTTTTTTCCAGAGCTCTCTGTGGTTTGAGTTATGTAATGTTTGCTGTCTTCTGCCTTTTGATCTCTGTGAAGTAGAAATGATATGTGAAAATTGTGTATGTTGAGGTTTACTCAATTACCACAAGCTGTAAGAAAAAAAAAAAAAAAAAGAAGGTGCCCAAAGCATCAAGCAGTGCTATAACTGAGTAACTCGTAGTCTCTAGTATGTACGAAAGATCAAATTCTAAGAACACTTGCCTTTTGGTAAGGCAGTGTTTTAAAGGGTCATGACAAAAGGCTGTTAGTATCGGAAGGTGTAGATTTCTAAAAACCTGTAGTATCTTTAGAGGAGTTGCAATGAAGAGTAATGGATTGAAACTGAAAAGGACAGTTTTGTTGAACTTAAGCCAAAACACAACAGAGACTTCTTTTCCACTAAGGAATAATTTTTTTTAAGGAAGTTGTGCAGAACTAGCATCTTGGTCTTTAAAACTGAAATGAGCAAAGTATGGTAACAATATCAGAGGATCCGTTTTCTGTTTCCAGGGCAGCGTTGGCATGATGTAATTGGCCTTTCTACAGGCTGAGTTCAGTGGTACTGAATTCAGTTAAATAAGCATTATGGTTTTGGGTATACTATGTGCAAAATTAAAATACTGCTGTGGATCTTGTATGATTGCTAAACATATTGGACCTCTAAAGGTTACACTTTCAAAGTTAAACAGGTATTGTGTATATTATAAGTACCATGGCTTCCATTATTAAAAAAATAAGTTCAACCTGGCATTTCAACAGTCACACAGTATGCAGGAGCCAGGTTTATGAGAAACTTAGTTCACAGTAAATTTGAGTTGAGCAACATATGTAATTTGAGCTTTGCGTTTCTAAGGATGTGCCTGAGAATATATGAAAAATGTCACATGAGAGTGTCAGTGAAATTTTTACATCCTTAAAGAAGAGCACCAGCAGGCAGGAGGAATGCATTTCTGGTATAAAACTGAAGGAAGGATGAAGAACTTGTCTAATATACAGTCAAACATTCCATGGTCTGAACACAGACAGTGCTGACTTCATTCATGGATATTTTAGAACTGTTGCCTCAGTGCTACAAAAAGCCTGTATGTAATTAAAATATCACTAGAACATTTGTTCTTCACAGTATCACAGTATCACAAGGTTGGAAAGGACCTCTGAGATCATCAAGTCCAACCTATAACCCTACACTAACACCAACACTAACACCAACTATCATCTAAACACCAACCCATCATCTTGATTTTATAGTTTTGAAAATTCAAGAATATTCTTTTTTTTTTTTTTTTTTTACCTTGAAGTCTATTTGATGCTGGGGATGGAAATGCTAGAGTGCTACAGAATAGACGACTGTATTTGGGTCTTGATGAGACAGTACAAGAAAATGTGCAACATGTCCTGATATTGCAGAGCCGCAAAATAGTTGGCTTTGGAAGGGACCTCTGAAGGTCATCTTGTGCAACCCCTCTATTCAAACAGAGTCACCTAGATCAGGCAGATGTATTAGTAGCTGTGACAGGAAATTTACAAATTTACAATAACAATAGTACATAATTGTCATTGTTCTGATTCGCATCATAAAATGACACAATATGATAGTTACTAGAAATGTTTTATTTTTAACATTTTATTGGAAACAGGAAACATTATAATGTAAGAATACTGATATGTTTCCATAAATATGAAATGGCATCTGTAAAATGCCATTTTGTAAAATACAAAATGATAAAACTCAATAGTGAAATTTAATAGCAGTGAATGTGTCATGGAAAAATATAAAAACAAAAGTGAAAAATAGGACTAAGACATAAAAAATGTCATTCCAAACTATAATTCTTTTTTTTTACAATTTCTTCCCATACCAGACCTTTTCAAAATATTTAGCTCCACATAAAGTTTTTGTAAATGTATGTTTTGTCAGTTGATATGTTTGTAAATATTTGGAAGCTACTATCCTTTGGAAATCAATATTTGGAATTTAATGTCTTACTTATCGTAGGGCAGCCCTAGTAATTTGAGATTATTTAAAGTAACCTGCGAGTTTTGTAGAATAGAGCACTGCAAAGTTGCAAAGAACTTTTGAAAGGCTTATTTGATGGACAGAGTTTTAGTTGTAGGGTGAAACTGACACTTACATGAAGGTGCAGGTGTTTACTCCTGAAGTGGGAGAAAAAAATCAATAACTCTTCTGGATTTCTTTCCTTCTAGGGAAATAAGTTGGTCAAACCAAAACAAAAACTGAACCCAGTCAAGGATATTTTGATAGTCAAATTGTAAAAGTAGCAGTGCCAGTAAACTTTTCAAGTGAGGAAGTCTACTGAGAAGAATCAGCCTGGAATATGAGTGCCTCATTTAAGTTTGACATGTAAACCAAGTCATTAGGAAGGGTGAAAGTATGGGTGGAAACTGTTTTCAGAAATCCTGTTTGCTATGAAAAAGAGGAGATGGGTTATCAACTCATTGTGTATCCAGTGACCTGATTTGTAGGAGTTATATTATTCCACATGTTGGTTCAGCAAAACAACAATCATGATAAGAGGAGAGAAGAATGAATTCTTGTTTTGATTCGATGCTTATTGCTTTGAGATTTACATAGTCTCATAATAACACTTACCAGCCATCTGGTTTCCAGAAGAAAAAAACTTTTTTTTTTTTTTTTTTTTACTGAAAAAGCTAGGACATAACATGCACCATTTAAAAGCTCATTGTCTGGAAATGACATAATGACTTTGTGTTTTCACATTATTAATTAGTGATTAACTGAGAAAACCAGCAGGTTATGCCAGCTCCTGGGGACATGCAATGTATTTTGTGCAACCTTGCAATTCCTACCAGTGAGGACTCAAATTAAAGTAGTAAAAAAGTGAGCGAGGATATTAAGGAAATCGAGTACATTGTAATTTGCAGTTCTAGTGTCATTTGCTTATTTGTATTTTGGGGGTTATATATTTATGTGTATAAAAAATATAGAACTGTAAGTTACAAGTGTTGTTATTTTTGAAAAAATTCTATTGTGTATGTGACCTAGACTATCATATGCTTGTATTTTTTATTCTTGAGATGTGATCATGAAAGTCAGTTTCTTTCATGATGATTGTAAGATGTACGTGCTGATGAAGCATGGTTTAGTAGTCCATTGTATTTTTGCTTAACATGATAAATACCCTAATGCTGTTATTCTTTAAGTTTTTTAACGAAACAAAACACACTTCATTATGGTGCATCTTTGTAAACTACAACAAGTGTTGTTATTGTAACTAATTATAACTGACAATCAAGTGGGCAAAATGAGATATCCACAGAATATCCACAGAAAAAAACCCTATTCTTGTTTAGCCTAGAGAAGAGAAGACTCTGGGAAGACGTTGTAGCAGCCTTCCAGTGCTTAAAGGAGGGCTAGAGGAAAGATGGGGAGAGACTCCATCAGGGAGTGTAAGTGATAGGACAAAGGGTAATGGCTGTAGGTTGAGAGAGGATAGATTTAGATTAGATGTTTGTTAGGAAGAAATTTTTTGTGGTGAGGCACTGGAACAGGTTACTCAGACAAGTCGTGGATGCCTCATTCCTGGAGGTGTTCAAGGCCAAGTTGGATGAGGGTTTCAGCAATCTGGTCTACTGGAAGGTGTCCCTGCCCATGTCAGAGGGGCTGAAACTGGGTGATCTTTAAGGTCTTTTCCAACCCAAACCATTCTGTGAATATTCCTTTGCAGTGGTCCCTAAAGTTGGGATTGCTTTACACTGGAGGGACACTGCTGATACCCGATTTGTGACTTGTGGCTAAATACTGTGTGTTATTCCAACAGACTTTTTTTGAGATTGATTTTTATTAAAAGTATACACTAAACATTTATTTTACAATCTGATCTAAAGATTTAGTTATAATTTTAGACCTTTCAGTTTTGTTCTGCATATTGATAAAACTCCATTATGGGATTAAAAAGAGTGAATCCCCTGTAGTTATTCCAAGTTCAAAGCTCTAAGAATGTAAGTAAGTAATTACATAATTCTGTAGCTCTTCCATACTGTTAAGTAGTATTTTTATTATATTAATCAAATTATAAAACTCTCACTAAGCTAAATTACCATTCATTCTAGTACGTATCTGCTAGACAAAGGTAATGAAGTTTGCAGTTTATCTTATTGCTAGCATCTCAGCTTTCATTTGCTATTACTTTACAACTACCAGTTACTTTAAGTCTAGAGGATTTTCCTGTGTATATCTGTTGTATCACCTGCTGTGTTTTAAGTTTTTCCTTTAATTTTTCCATTGAGTTATGGATTGATTTAGTTGTGCTTACTTTTTATTGAGGTATAACCCTAATTGGCATTGAATTCTGAATACAAACTCCGTAACTTTTATCATGTGGATTTCGGGCTGTCCTTTAGAGGCACGTTTTTCTGCAGTGTTTTCTATTTTGGTTAAATTAGAAAAGATGGGGAAAAAAAGCAATAATAATTTGATGAGAAATGCGAACCTGTGAGAGAAGTCATGAGTTCACTGCTGATTTCTGGACCTAAAAAGTCCTGATTCCTTTTTTCTTCTTTTTTGATTTAATTGCATGATGACGTACAAAGATGAGACCAGTTTCCATTTGAGGAAATGCAGGAAGAAACAAAAGATGAACTAGAATAATCTGCAGCTACATAAAAAAGTGCAAAATATTAAGTAAGCAGAAGAAAAAAGACCCCTTAATTTTCTGTAGCAATATAGGTTGTCTTTGCTGTATGAGAAAGATGTATTTTGTCTTGAAACTGGGGATGTAAAATTACAGTGAGTAACGAGTATGTATCCTCTGATCCCTTAATGTACTTGATGTGAGGTTCTTCTTTCATCGTAGCTAACATACTGGCCATTAAATAAACAGCAGCAGCATCATTAGTGGCTTCAAAGTGCTTCTGCTTGCATCACATTTTTCCCTCCAGCAGGTGAGTGAAAACAGTGATTAGCAAATACCAGTATGTGTCACTCACTTGTGATTACCAGAGGAGTTCTGTGTTTGGAATACGGGCTTCACTAGAGCTGGAGGTGGAGAGTGAATTTTTGCAGCCTTCATTGTTCTGAAGTCTTTATGGTCTGAGCATGACTTGGCCATGTGTAAGATAAAATTCATTGTATTCAGGGTATGGTGTTTGGAATTGCTTTGTTGTAGCAGTACTTGTTAAAGGAGACAGGCTATAAGTAAAGGCTTCCTGAGTAACCAGCAGTGTGTTACTTTTAAGTTTGAGATCCTGAATGTTGAGTTTAGCACATGTAAAGAAGCTTCTGTTGCATACCAGTATCACAGTTTGCTATGCCTAGAGGAAAGGATTGTCTGAAAATTTCTGGATTCTCAGAGGATTTCATTAGACTGTTTGGGGCAGCATGCTATAGATGTTATTTGACAGGTGTTGACTGGTTGGTGTGGATGTGTCTACTCCTTGTTTTCCTAGGTTGAGTTAAAGAAAATAACCCTACAGGAGAATAACGATGTGAAAAGGGAGTCTGAGTATTTTCCTGAAATTGCACCTTTAATTTTCATATGTTTTGTTGGTTGTAAGGTGCAAGAGGAGGGAGTTTCCCTTATTGGAGAGGAGAATTATCAAAACTTTGAATATCTGACTTGTAGAGAACAATACGAACATATGTTTAAAAAAAAAAGGTTCCAAGTATCTCATGCATTTTTTCTTTTTTATACATTTGTGTAGATATAAAATACAATGACACTTCTCATAGATGTATGAAGCTTCAAATATTTGAATTTTTGTTATATAGATACATAATATTTTAGTGAAAAGATGAGAATTAAGAAGCCGTCTTCTTGCATAAGTGGTACTTTCTTCTTTTTTTAAGCCTGTAAATTTAAACATTATTTTCATAGTTATCTAACTGAAACAATCCACTGGAACCAGATGATATTTGCATCAATGTTAGCCAGGTATCGTGGGGCAAATTACATTGCCAGTATTTCAGATTAGATTGCCAGTAGTTTAAAAATTGGTTTTGTAAAAGTTAACAGATATGAATTACACAGAAATAAGTGATAGGTTTTAAACATATCAAATATTCCATAATGCAGGGAAAAATGCTTCGGGGATGATATTTCTGCATAAGCAAACAGGAAATTTTCCTTGTTTGTTCTATGTTATATTTAAATAAAACTACTGATAAACTACCATTGCAGAATTACTTCTAATGCAGAAGATTATCTACAAACATCACAGATCCATCTCAGAGAGCCTTATGGACAATCTCCTGATTGCTTTGTAGGCTTTAGTTAAAAATTCCCTTTAGGAAAATCGGTGCACTCTGGTACTTGTGATTGTTCTGTGTTGCTGCTGTGATATTAGCAGGGTATTCAGTCAGGATACTCATCCTGTCACCTCTTTTCTTCTTTTCCTCTTCTCCTACCACCAGAAATAAGCAGAACAGCATCTGCTGTGGAGTACCTACTGTGAAGCTGTTATGAATCATAGAATCATAGAATGGTTTGTGTTGGAAGCAACTTTAAAGACCATCCAGCTCCAACCCCTCCTGCCATGGGCAGGGATACCTCCCACTAGAGCAGGCTGCTCAAGACCCTGTTCAACCTGGCCTTAAACACTTCGTGGGAGGAGGCATCCACAGCCTCTCTTGGCACCCTAATTGTGAAGAATTTCTTCCTAATGTCTAATTAGAATCTCCCCCCTTCCAATTTAAAGCCATTCCACCTTGTGCTATCACTAGTGGCCCCTGTATAAAGTCCCTCCCTAGTTTTCCTGTAGCCCCTTCAGGTACTGGAAGGCTGCTGTAAGGCCTCCCCGGAGCCTTCTCTTCCCTGGGCTGAACAAGCCCAACTCTCTCAGCCTGTTCTCATAGCAGAGGTGCCCCAGACCTCTGATCATCTTCGTGGCCCTCCTTTTCCTCTGTTCCAACAGTTACATATCCTTCTTAGGTTGGGGATTCCAATACTGGGCACAGTACTCCAGGTGGGGTCTCATGAGAGTGGAGTAGATGGGGAGGACCTCCTCGCTTGACCTGATGTCCACGCTTCTGATGCAGCCCAGGACACATCATCTTGAATATTGTGTTCTGGGCCCCCCAGTTTGGGAAAGTTGTTAGGATACTGGAATGTGCTCAGAGGAGGGCAACGAAGATGGTGAAGGGGCTGGAGCATAAGCCCTATGAGGAGTGACTAAGGGAGTTGGGGCTGTTTAGTCTAAAGAAGAGGAGGCTCAGGGGAGACCTCATTGCTCTCTACAACTACCTAAAAGGAGGTTGTAGTCGGGCAGGGGTTGGTCTCTTCTCTCAGGTGACCAGTGACAGAACTAGAGGGCATGGACTCAAGCTTCGTCAGGGAAAGTTTAGGCTTGATGTGAGGAAAAAGTTCTTCACTGAAAGGGTGATTGGTCATTGGAATGCGCTGCCCAGGGAGGTGGTGGAGTCGCCGACCCTGGAGGTGTTTAAGGGGAGACTGGATGAGGCACTGAGTGCCATGGTTTAGATGATGGTTGGTGTTAGTGTTGGTGTTAGTGTTGGTTTATAGGTTGGACTTGATGATCTCAGAGGTCCTTTCCAACCTTATGATACTGTGATACTGTTATACTGTGACACGGTTGACCTTGAGGGCTGTGAGTGCACATTGCTGTGTCAAGTTGAGCTTCTCATCAACCAGCACCCTCAAGTTGTTCTCCTCAGGACTGCTCTCAATCACAGTGTCCTTCATCCTGTATTGAAACTGTGGATTGCCCTGACTCAGGTGTAGGGTACCTAGAGATGCCATCTTCTAGCAATGAGCACTTACAGAGAGGAGTCCATTGTCAATCCCGGAGGCTGCAAGTGTGGCTCATAAAATTGGGCAATAGATGGTCAAGATGGGACAGTAGTAGGAGTAACAGGGCTAGAACAGTTAGGGGAATAGTTTATGAAATTAATTTTATCATTGTTAGCACCTTTTAAGAGTTCCCAAAATCTGGTTTCAAATGGAATTGGCATCTTTTTGAAATCTTTCATGTGGGAAAGTAGCTAATGATTTGGTTTTTGTTTTTTTGGGGGGCTTTTTTTTGTGAATATGTCTGGTCTCTAGGATAATAGTACAATGCTTATTCTAAATTAAAAGTACCAATACAAAACCCTCTTCCTCCTTCTTTTTTAGTTTAAATAAATTTCTATATTTCAATTACCCACTTTACCCTAGAGCAAGAACAGATACTTTTATTTCTGTTACTCTTCTGAATTATATATATACATCATAATTAATAATTTTTAAAAAAGCCCTTCCCAAGATGAAAATTCTACTATTATTTTTTGTGTGAAGAGAGAACAATGTTGCTAATTTAGAAGACCCAGATAACCTTCTGTTTAGAGTATTGAAACACACTTTGTAGTTTTTTTTTTAATACAGTGGCATGGGATCAGTTAAGATGCCTCTGAATTCAAACCCTTCACTGCTACCAGTTTTACAGTTGTGTTGGCTTCATAGTACCAAAGAAGTCGCTATTAACTTCAGCTTACTTTTATTCCTGGAAGTAACAATTCCAGAATGAAGTTGCAATTGTTATATTTTTAGTGCTGTCACTGTTTGCATTGTATCTTAAAAAAACAAAAAGAGCTGTTCCTTAAGTCATTTAGAGGTGCACATAGAAAGAGTGTTTTATGGTATAGCAACACTTTAAATGCCAGCAGGTGGGAAGATTGGAGGAGAGGAAGATTTTACAAGTGCCTTTCATAAGACTCATATTTCAAAACAATTTCATTTCTGTGGGAAAACATCATACTCTTCACTTCGTAAATGAGTATGATCCTTAATGGTTAGTTCTGCATGTGATATCGGTACCACATACCACTTGTAATTTTATAATATTCTCTCTGTACTCATGTCGAGGTAAAATTTATAAACCTTCAGGTTCATCTGCTGGATAAATATGTCTTTTCTGACTTCCCTGAGACAAACAAGGTGCACCTTGTCTTACAGAGCCCCAACAGTCAAAGAGTTATTGTGACTCATTTACGGATAAGGGTATCGAAGGACTAAACCGGTATTTCAGCATAAGCCCCCTACGTGAAAACTGAGGTCTGACTTTTAACTGCAGTTCATGTTCCATGCACATCTTTTTCATTTTTTGCCATGCAAAAGAAACTTTGTCATTAACAGTACACTTCCTGAGTATATTTTGAAATTAATGTCTCCCTGAGCATATTTTAAATGGTCACTTTTTCATCATTTCACTTTTGTTGATTGGAAATATTCTGGCCTTGGCTTTAAGAGCAAACTGACTTTAGGTACTGTCAGTTTTGTTGTGGCCTCTTGGATAACGGTAAGAGAAGACAAGAGGGTAAATGAAGGTGCTGTTCCAAATTGCTGGAACGTTTAAAGGTCTTCGAAAAGTTTATATACAAGCAGAGTTAATTCTCTCATGCACAGAAGTGCCAAAAAGACCCAGCAGTGAAGAATATTAATCTATTTTTATAAAATCAAAGAGTTCATATTTTTTGCTGTAAAGAAATAATTTGAATAAAATATGACCCTTTCTGCAATACTCTGTGGGTCAAATTGAACCTACTATTAAAATTCTCTAATATCTTTCTTGTATTAGCATTTCAAAACTCAATTTAAATATTCACAGAGCTCTTTTTTTAATAAACTTAACAAAATTCAGGTAATTTCCTTCAACTTTCTTGATTGAAGGAAGGCAGTAGGTACAGGTATAAAAAAGATGTACAGCTACGAGCAAAACCTAAAATCAATTATATATAAGAAATAACATAACACATGGAAAGAAATTAATCAAAAGGAAAAATTTCTGCTATATGATTTTCTTGGTCTGCTACCTGCAGGCAAGGAACATAAATGAAAAAAAAAAAAATCAGCATTCTTCTTCCAGATAAGAGGAAAATTAATAAAAATGTTTCCTTCTTACTAGATCCCCCGATGCAACTTATAAGTGAGTGGCTGCAGGAAAAACTTAAGATGTTTAAAAAGAACTCTTTTTTTTTTTTTTTTGTTACAGAAATACTTTTATACTTCATTCGTCGTGTAAAGCTCAATTATATCGGGTTGGTGTGGATTTATAGTGTCCAAAGAGGAGGTCTTTTCCATTCCTTTTTCTATTAGGTTGGTCATTAAATCACGGTTATAAAGTTTCTCCCAGTTTGAAAGTGACAAATGGTTCATTCTGCTCACGTGCCACAATGAAGGCGTAAGGAGTCACTCAAGAATTGGCATACTTTTCAATCTGGAAAAAAAACTTTTGAAGTTATGCTAATTTGCATAACAGACTGGAGAGTTTCAGTGTGTGTGGATAGCATTGCATCTCACGGGTAGCTACTAAAAAGTAACAAGAATTACAGAAATTAACTTAGTTAAGCTAAATAGAACATTCAATGGACTGAAGAGAGAAGGATTTCTTTAAAACTGGGGGTGGTTTATTTGACAATATTGGCCTTCTTAAGTGTATTTAAGTTCTTTTCTAAACTGGTTTCCCAGTTTGCGCTTCAGTCACCAGCATGGCTTAGTTTTAAACAATTTCTGCAGTGGTCAATTTGTCAAGATTGGTTATTACCATCTGCCATCAAATAGAAGAGCGCTGAGGCACCTTGCATGGCCCTGTCTCTTTTTTCTTGGAATTGTATGATTAAAATATTTTAAGTTCTCCGATTTTTTTTTAATGAAATTTGAAAGTTGGGATGACTACTAATTAAAAAACAAGAGAGAGAAGTAGTGTGGATAGTCATGGGGTCAGGTTGTTGGGGTGGGAGCAACAACTAAAGGAAAGAAGTAGGAAAACTTTCATTGCCTTTTCCCTTTAGTATTGTCTATGTCTATAAAGTTAGCTGCAGTTTTGTTGTGTACTTCCATTTGTGTGATTCATCTATATACCTCTAGTTGGAGGTTCTCCTCAGGGGAATATTGAACGTCTGGATGATTGATAAGTATCTAGTTGTCCACAATGAAAACTGAAAATTTATTCTGATTGCTAAGATGTATGTTAATCTCCCATATTTTATCAATCCCTGTCTTCAGCCTGGTTGAACCTACAGTTTCTGACATATTAGAGCCTGGACGCTTAAAACAAAATTCTACAAAACCCAAAAGAAAGCCAGCTCCCCAGCAAAGATCTTGGGAGTATTTTTGATAGCGCAAGAATTTTGTGCCCCAAAGAAAGAGAAGCTGAATTGTTTCTGTTGAGGTTGTGCAGATCACTGTTAAACTTGCCTCCAGGCTGTAAAAGCATAGTGGCTGGAAGCAACTGCTCCCTTGAGTTAACTGAAAGGATGAAGAAGTAACTAAGAAGTCTTGTATATAAATTTTCCGAGGAGGAAGCAAACTGTGAACTACTATATGGTGTGTTCACCCTCACTGCCATATTTAAAATGAAATATGTTGAAATCTCTGATTTATTTTTTATGTTTCTGACTGAATTTTTAGGAAAATAGTTCTCTATGTGTCTTTCCTATGTGAATTTTTATATAAAGTGTTTGCCTACTGCTTTTCTTATGTGATTGTACTGAAAAGAAAATATTCTTGTTGAAGCAGAACAAATGGATTGATTTTTCTTCAGCTCCTCCCTCTGTTTGTAATCAGAGAGCACCTCATACCTTGGTTTTACCATAAGCTAAGGATAATCTGTGTGGCAGCATGTTTTCCTAGGAAATACTGGATGGATCACATGAAACGTGCAAAATGCATTATGTTGATGGAGTGAGTTTCAGGCCTCTCTGATTTATTTGAGTTGTTATTATTTAATGCTGCTACTACTAATTATACTCATTAACCTCTCCTCAGCCACTCACTGTCAAGTATTGTAGGCTTTCTGAAGCATTCTTAATTTGTTAAGAGTACTGATTTATGTTGCTGCTTTGAGAGTGTAGGAGAATATTGGTAGGTGGGAAGGAAGCTAACTACTTAACATTTCCATGAGATGCTTATTTCAGTATACTTTCCCACTGTAGGACACATGCATTTTAAGTATAAAGCACTGAACAGGAAGGTATATAAGCATGTGATTAATTTGAAGCATGAGTTTAAGTGATGTCATTTAGGTAGAATTCTGATGCATTTGACTATGAGACATTATTACAGAATTTATCCAGTTTAATGTTATTGAATTTCAATTATTTCATTATGGTTATAGTACCATAAAACTAGAGTCATGCATTGCTGTATCAGGACTAACATGCTCAAGGAGTCTGATGCTCAAATTTATGTTCAGGGAAGTGTAAATTGTAGCAAAAGCATCTTTTGTGAAGTGAATGTAAACCCTTTTTTGATGGTTCATTCTCATTCTCTCACTATTCTATGTTATTAAAATTCTTACAGTGTTGGCTTTGTTTTGCTATTACGTGGCCTATCCTTTCAAGTGTTCAGGTAGCATCTGTTGCCAATTCAGTAAAGATTGCCACTTAGCTAGATATTGTTGTGTGTTTGCGTCTAGACGTTTGCATTTATATTAAAGTATAGGACTATTTGAGAAAGAATTTTTTTTTAGCATTTAATACATTAATAGTACTAAAAAATATGTTATTGACTGTCTGTAAATCTGGTACAAATTAGGGAGCATAGTTCAGATTTCCCCACACAGTGCTGCCAAGTGGCCTCAATCAAAAATAATTTTCTCCATGAAGGCACATGCAGCTCACTCCTCAGCTTCTCCTCAGTAGATATTGTTATTTGTATCAAATTATATGTGATGATTTTTTTGAAATGGACTACTGTGTCTGCTAAGCCATACATATTTCTGCCACACTGACTCCTCCATTGCTGCCACTAATAGTACTGTTTTCTACTGCCCCTACTACTTCAAATTGAAAAACAATTGGAGATATGTGGTCATGTCAATAAATATTCATGAAATAGAGTAACTAGTGAATGAATAAGTAGACTAAACCCTTCAAAATCTCTTATGGTGTGTACAAGACAAGGTTTTTCTTGATTTATAAAGGAAACAGCTTTTTCAGGGCTTCATGCAAAATCTAGAATGGAGACTTCACTTATCTTCAGTACCTCCATTTAAGATTAGAGTATGAGTTTTTATCTAGTGCGTTTAGAACTTCGTAACTTTTTGTCATGTAGCTAATCTGAAGCATTTCAGAATCACCTCCCCTTAGATTACATAACATTCTTTAGAAGGTGCTAATAGGAAAAGAATTGTTGAAATGAGAATGCAGATATCTGAACCCTTTCTTTGGAATGAACTATTCAACTAAATTCTTAAACCATTTCAGGTTGAAATTTTACTGTTTTATTTAAGAGTCTAATCATATCTCAAAGCTATTTATTTTCAGATCACTGTGACAGATTAATTTCAGTAGTAGGAATTATTTGAATTTGCATTGCTATGTCTTTATGGCGGTTGTTGGTTGTATAACACAATCAGCAGTTAATTCAAAAACCTTTCTTAGCAGATGAGCACGGGACCTTGACCCTGTTCCAACTGAAATAAAAGCAGGCATAGTATATGCTGTGCCATAAGTGTTTAATAAAATGATCAGTATCAGTAATTGGTCTAAAACTATTAAATGAAGTGATCAATTTAAAAGAAATGCAGAAAGTATAGTACTAAAGGAACTGATTAAGCTGTGTTTGTACTGTTGAAGGTACATCAACAGAATAACTGGAAAAAAAAGGCACTATCAGAGAAAACACTTAAAAGAAACCTGTTATTTTTAAAGCCTTTTTTTTTTTGTCTACATGGCTCTATGATTTAAGTATTTTAAATTGGAGAGGAAATTAAGTAGATGCTGTGTAGGTAGTTCCCTAGATAGAGGAGTTAGTAAATTTCAAAAATCGACCTATATATTTTTGAACCAGATAAATTCTTAGGTCTCTAGCTGACCTTATTTACTGATAGCAACAAGAGGTTGTTGGAAGTGCATGGCCAAATTAGGCAAACATAATCCTGCAGAGTTTATGTGTTCACATCAGTCAAGAATATGTAATTCCATACAATTTTTATTGTGAGATTCTGAATATTTATTTTTATTCATTATCTATTTATGTGCAAGTAATTAGATGGAGCAATCAAGAATAGAGAGTTTAATCTATTTATACTTACTGTAAGTGGCTTTTAATTTTAATATTTTCTTTAACCCACTCTGTATTTGAGGGATAATTAAAAATAACCACAAAAATCAGGCTCCTCTATTTCAGTTCACATGAAACTAGCAACCAAGAAATACTGCATTTTGGTGTTACTCTTCTTGGCTGGTCCAACTCATGTTGAACAATGCCTTATTCTTTAGCTGAAGTTATCAGTTAAGTTAAAGTTATCAGTTTATAGCTCTGAATGTACTTGAGCACTTATAAAAGTGACTCAGTATGAATAAGCCAGAATTTATCTTAAGGGTCAAGCTGTAGATCAGTGAATTAGCCAAAGCAGCAGCAGCAGCCTGAAACCTAAAAAAAATATTTATGCAGTGATCCCTAAATTTCAGCAGAAGTCATGCTGGTTTCACAGTATCACACAGTATCACAGTATCACAAGGTTGGAAAGGACCTCTGAGATCATCAAGTCCAACCTATAATCTAACACTAACACCAACACTAACATCAACCATCATCTAAACCATGGCACTCAGTGCCTCATCCAGTCTCCCTTTAAACACCTCCAGGGTCGGTGACTCCACCACCTCCCTGGGCAGCGCATTCCAATGGCCAATCACCCTTTCAGTGAATAATTTTTTCCTCATATCAAGTCTAAACTTTCCCTGACGAAGCTTAAGTCCATGCCCTCTGGTTCTGCCACTGGTCACCTGAGAGAAGAGACCAACCCCTGCCCGACTACAACCTCCTTTTAGGTAGTTGTAGAGAGCAATGAGGTCTCCCCTGAGCCTCCTCTTCTTTAGACTAAACAGCCCCAATTCCCTCAGTCGCTCCTCATAGGGCTTGTGCTCCAGCCCCCTCACCATCTTCGTTGCCCTCCTCTGAACACATTCCAGTATCCTAACATCTTTCCCAAACTGGGGGGCCCAGAACTGGACACAATATTCAAGGTGAGGCCTGACCAGTGCCGAGTACAGGGGGACGATAACTTCTCTGGTCCTGCTTACTACACTATTCCTGATGCAGGCCAGGATGCCATTGGCCTTCTTGGCCACCTGGGCACACTGCTGGCTCATGTTGAGCTTCCTGTCCACCAGCACTCCCAGGTCCTTTTCTGCCTGACTACTCTCTAGCCACTCTGTCCCCAGTCTGTAGCTCTGCATGGGATTGTTGTGTCCAAAATGAAGTACCCGACATTTGGACTTCTTAAACATCATCCCATTAGGATCGGCCCAGCTCTCCAATCTGTCCAGGTCCCTCTGTAGGGCCATCCTACCCTGTAACAAATCAATCTTTCCTCCCAGCTTGGTGTCATCTGCAAATTTGCTGATGATGGACTCAATCCCCTCATCCAAATCGTCAATAAAGATATTAAACAGGACGGGACCCAATACCGATCCCTGGGGGACACCACTGGTGACCGGCCGCCAACTGGATGAAACACCATTCACCATCACTCTTTGGGCTCGGCCATCCAGCCAATTCCTAACCCAGCACAAAGTGCTCCCATCTAAGCCACGGCCTGCCAGCTTCCCTAGGAGTCTACTGTGGGGGACAGTGTCAAAGGCCTTACTGAAGTCCAGGTATACCACATCCACAGCCTTCCTCTCATCCACCAGGCGAGTCACATGGTCGTAAAAGGAGATCAGGTTGGTCAGGCAGGACCTACCCCTCCTAAATCCATGCTGGCTGGGCCTGATTTCTTGACCGTTCTGCAGGTGGTGCATGATTTCACCCAGGATTATCTTCTCCATGATTTTACCTGGGACCGAGGTCAGGCTGACAGGTCTGTAATTACCTGGATCATCCTTACGGCCCTTCTTATGGATGGGCGTCACATTGGCCAACTTCCAGTCTTCCGGGACCTCTCCAGTGAGCCAGGACTGCTGAAAGATGATGGAGAGCAGCTTAGCAAGCTCATCCGCCAGCTCTCTCAGCACCCTAGGATGGATCCCATCCGGCCCCATAGACTTATGAGGGTCCAAGCGGCTCGGTTTGTGGAGAGCAGCGTCTGATGTCAGTCCCCGAGGTGAATTGTCACAAAGCTCTGATGTGTGCCCATACGCACCTGAGTATACATCACTGGGTTTTATATGTGGGCTGGCATACGCAAAGCAAAACCTGGTGTACATGCATGCATACCTCTGACCTCATTTGGATGTGACAGCATTTACACTTACATTTTCAAATATTTGAAGGTGTAACTTCAGGAAATGTTACATAACTGTTCATACATAGGATGTATCTATGGAAGCATTTGCCAGAATTTTTTTTTAGTCTGAGATTTGTTTAAAAAATAAAGTCCCAACCCACAAAATGACAGGGGTTTGAACCTGTGCTGTGGAGCTGGTGCATACATTGTTTTGATTCTGCCTTCTTGGAAACAGTGTGAATGGAAATAATGGGATGTTTGTTTCCATGACTGCTGTGAAGAAAAGCGTACCAACTTCTGTTCCTTCTTGATGAATCTACAGTGATTATTAGCTTGCTAATCACGTACTGGTGATCAGTTTAACATCTAGAAACAGACCTATATGTCATGCTCACATGCCAATTGAATTGCTTGCAGGTATATGGCTTTTGCTGTATTTTGCAAAATACTAATTGAAGAAATCAAATAACAAGGAATCAGTCATTCACCAGGAAATTGACTTCCACTGAAATGTTGGCTGAAGTTTACATTTTTTCCCTAAATTTAAAATATTTGGAAAGTTTATTAAAGCCTGGTTTTGAAATTATATAAAACATGGTATTTAGCCATCTTTATATATGACAGAAATCTACGTTACTCTAAAATAGCATATTTTTAATTTCATTGTGTTCCTAGTTTATTTGTCCAAATGTT
The DNA here is from genome assembly GCA_033556795.1 of Tapera naevia. Classification (NCBI taxonomy): domain Eukaryota; kingdom Metazoa; phylum Chordata; class Aves; order Cuculiformes; family Neomorphidae; genus Tapera; species Tapera naevia. Next base: position 2,796,745 of record JAUMJJ010000038.1, on the reverse strand, counting down.
GCCAGGAGTATATACCAATAAATAGCTCTACACACAATGTCACATATTAATAAAATTATGAAACCTGAATGTATTTATTGATAGATTTTTCAAGACTCTTGTGCTTTCATTTCTGCCATGAAACTGTGCACATGTGAGGTACCCAAAATACCCATAGTTAGGGGCAATGCACTGCTCCAGTGTGTGCTAAGTGCTTTGTTCTCTGTTCTGTATGATGTAATATCCACTCTTCATTCCCTGTGCCTATGCAGTTGCTGGATTTTTACCAGCGTGGTTAGAAAGTGCAATTAACAGTAATGGATACTTTGATAGTGAGAATCTTTATTTCTTCAGCCATAATAATAGCCCCTTATTTTAGGAGATATATTGTTGAATGACAGCTAGTGTTGGTGAATATGTGTCCACGAAAGTGGGTTCATTTGGTCAGATTCTCAGCAGGCACAAATAGTCATATTTCCATGAAAGATAGTAATCTATATTAATTTATCGAATCCCAGCTGGGAATCTCAATCAATTTCAGTAAAAAGTAACCATCATATTCCTCTGAAACAAGATTTAAACAACATAGCCTAAAGTGGGTTTTGCTGTTTTAATAAGTGTAGGTAGTCACTGGTTCATAATAAATTCCATAAAATTAGTGTGTAGTCAATATTTGATTTCTTTTAAAAATTTTTCCCTTCATTTTCATCAAATGAAACAATCATTTATGTGTTGTGTCTCACTATGATAGATTATATAGGAATAGTGTGTTTAATACTGGAAAACTATCATATAAATACAAATTAGATCTTTTTTCATTAGCTTTCATTTTGAGGAAGAAATAGTCAATTATAGTGGCACTGTGCTTTCATTGGGGAGTGAAATATGTATTTTTTTTCAAGCCTCAACCACGTATAATGAAATCTCTCTTGAAATCCAGTCTTAAGATGGGTTTTGAAACATGCTGACATTTAATAAAATATTAGTTAAATTAAAATATGTTCAGTTATTTCAAACCTCTATTTAAATCTAGGGTAAAATTCTACACCTGTACAGGAGATGTTCTTAGCAAATAGTTGTTATTAACCAATAATTGTGAAGTGTGTGTATATATAAGAAAGAAGAAATTTTAATTTTTCAGTACTTATATTTGGTAACCTGGGTATCATGAATTATACATTTGTCAGGCACTGGCTATTCAAGAGAATCTGTAGCGATAGCAGGGCTAGGTAACCAGTAGAAGAATCAAAGACCTCGGGCTGCCATTTCACATTCAGACTTGTGCCTTTCTTCTGCATCTGGCTTATGTTTCTGTAGCCCTTGGCTAGTAGTTTACCATGATGGTTGTTTGGCCTCTCTGAAATGAAGTGATAGCCTGACTGACTCTTATCCAATGGCTGGAAGTCTATTAAAAAGCCTAGCAAATGGATCATAATGGATAACGTGAAACTCTTCTTAAACACCATCAGGTGCTGGTTGAAGCAAAATAGAAGAATAAGCTGAAATTTGTACTGTCAGTACCTTTGTAGTAATGTGCTATCCTCAGTACTGTTAGCTCAAGAAATGAAGCCTGTAAATAGAACCTATTAAAGTACTGTAATTCAGCATCAAAAAAGAAAAAAAGACTAACAAGGGAAGGCTCTTCACCATTTGCATGATTTTACATTGTTAAAACTGTCCATGTTTAATACTAGAGCCCGACAAATAATGAAAAAAACCCATGTGTGAATATTATTGATAACACTTTGCATATTCTGGTTTTAAGTAATCGGGAAAACAGTCGCTTTCAATTTCAATTTCCATAAAGTATTATTTGTCCAATTCTAATAAATGCTGAACACAGCCATGGAAGGAGAAGCTAGCTAAAGACCTCCAGTTATAAGTGCACTAAGGTTTTATTTCACGTTGTCCTGTTAGATGGTTTTGCCACAGTGTTCCTGATTCTTTTTAAAGGGCCCCTTGAGGATGCCATTGAGGATGAAGAAGAGGAGTGCCTGTCTGAGGAAAATGATACTATCTCAAAAGAAGACTTTCCGTTGGAGGAAAGGTTTTCTGCAGAGTTTGAGCCTGAAAATCTGAGCTGTGAAGAAGTGGAATACTTTTGTAATAAAGGTAATCATTGTAGCCCACATCTTGAGGGAAAAGTAGCCAAATTGTGTCCAATTCATCAATTTTTTTTGTTTTAAAATGTACCAAAAGTCCTATTAATATAAAACCTTAAAAATAAATCACTTCTGGAGTTAAGTCTGGTAAGGGTTAAATATTTAAAATTGATGGAAGATGTACATTTTAGGAAGGTGAATCATCTGGCATTGAATGTTTTTCTTCAAGAATGTTATTTTCTACTTATTTAACTGTAGAGAACAGGCGTCAAGAGTCAATTATTATCAGATCCAAAGCTAGCAAGGCAGCATATCTTTTCATTGCTTCTTTGCCTAGGAAACATTGCTGGAAAAACAGATTGTGTCTGTAGATTCTAGGATTAAAATAGAGCTTATTATAGAACTTATTATGCATAGTAGAAAACTAGTGATTTTTGAAAGGATAACTTTTAAAGTTGCAGGTGCCTTTTTGATGCATTTGTTACTAGCAAATTATTGAAGATAGAGGTTTTTTTAGCATAAACCACGCCAATTCACTGTTACCCAGTGTTCAGTGAGCCAGACTGTGCTGTTTCCCATAAAGCTGACAGAAAAAGCACATCATACTGTTATACAGAGCATTGATTTAACCTTCTTCCTGCCAGATTTCTACTTGATTGCTTTATTGTTTCTCTTCTGCAGGTAAGGATGCCTATCAAATATCTGGAATTCTTGTGATGATGTTTTTCTGTTAGTTGAGAACCCCCACAGGCATTTGGATGTCAATGATTTCTCTGTCTTTCTGTTCTTTCCAAGATATTGATCTACTTTTTCTCATGATAGCTTGATATGCTCCTGGTTTTGTGTTATTTTCATCTGTCTTGGACAAAGTAGAATAAATCCATTTGAATAGACAAATGTTTTGAGTGCAGAATATTAGTCTTACGTACAGAGTCTTCAGTCATCAGTAGGGAAGGCATGAAAATGTATTTTTTATGTGTTCTCTATGTCGATACAAACTTTTGGAAAAATACTTTTTACACTACAGTTTCTTTATATGTAGTAAGCCATCTTAAGAGATCAAAACAGTGTAGCCAATAGTTTAGATTTCAGCTGCTACATACCTTGCTGTGAAGTAAGGGAGACCAGATTATAGAGGGAAATGCTTTACAAACGGGGAGTTAAGTCCTATTATAACTGTGCTGTAAACAAATACTAAAATTGTTTTATGTTCACTTCTTAACATGCCTCTTAGACACCTTTTTCCTTAGCTGAAAAAAAGGTACTGTTTCTGTTACTGACATTACTAAATAGTTACTTAAACCTCTGTTATCCTAATATAGCAGCATCTCTTGAATCCCTTCTGTCAGTAATGGAAGACTGTACACCACTATCAGTTCATATGTTTGATTTATTTATTCCTCTGAAGATCTTGCTGCGTTTTCAGGACCTGCCAATGCTACTGCTTTGGGTGACGTTCAGAAAAATAGGGTTTTTTTGTTGTTGTTAATAGCAATCAATATTGCAAATTAATGTTGAATTTCAAATTATCATGGCAGTTCCCTTTAGTGAACAAATCTTTCAGGGAAAATACTGAATCCAGGACATTGTATTAACATCAGGAATTAAAGAGGAGTACATTTATGTCTGAATAATATTTTATTAAGGGCATCTGCTGATTCTTCAAGCTGAATACCTTTTGAGCCCTCAGCAGTTCTTTTTTCAAGTGTGTTGTAGTTAAAAAAGAGTCTTAAATCTATCCACTGCAGTTGCTGTGCAAGAAAAGTTGAAAAGGAAATTTCTGAGAATGAAGTGGCACATAAAACTCTCTAACCTCCTTCCAACTGAGGCAGTATGACAAAAAGTCCCACTTTAAAGTGAGTTGAGAATACTCCTGGAAAAGGATGGAATGGGAGACTAGAAATATATTGTTTTATATTAATGTGTCAACTTGAGTGTCTTGCTTCTTCAGTGTCACATTGTAAGTGTCATTAGCATCAGACTACGGATATTTTTCTGAGGATAAAACTCAAAAAGACAAAACTAATGGAGATCAAATAAATTTGTTTTGCACCCTTTTCTTACTGGAAGGATTTGTAACTGTATTATATAATAGATACTGAAAGTGAGACATATTGTCATGATTTTTGTCATGAATGTGTTAATCATTAATAACCTTTTTTTCCTTTGTAGTGCTTCAGTATTAAAAGACAGCATGAGAAATAAGCTCTTTTTTTTTCCTAAAAATATTTTTTCTGTAACATCATGAATAAAAGCTTGCAAGTTGGATATATATCAAACAGGTTAGAGAGCAAATAAATGCATTCTATTTTCTGTTTTCCCTCCTTCAAAGGAGGGAAAAATAAGTGTAGAACCGTGTTTTTCCATGGAACAAGTTTCCTTTTCCCAGAAAATATCAGAATTGGCATGGGAATCCTGTATGCTATCCTGCATTCTCTACTTGCTAGCACAGGACATTAAAGGTTCTAGAAAGAAAGGGGATTTTGTTGGGTGTAAGTATTCATCTGTTCTGGCTCCCAGTTTCCTCCCTGAGTTTTTTTGCTAGCTGACCCAGAACAAGAGAACAAATGAGTAGTGAGGCTTCCTGCAGAAATCAGGAGACGTGGGCAGCAAATGGCACAACTGTTGGGGAAGAGATGCATGTGAGTCTTCACCTGTGGTATGTTTTTCATACATCCCCAGGTATGTTAATTCAAGCATCATCAAAAAACAGATGCTTTTAACTATCCAAACTGTGCAGTGGAGGCAAAGATTTTGACCGAAGAGATTTTCCTGTCAAACTATGCCTGGTCATATTATGAGCAGAGAGCAGTCTCTTATTGTATGAATTGCAAATGCCTAACCTTTATAAAGCCATACTTGTCATTCCCACCTTATTAATTTGAGTTTGTGAGATTAATTCAGCAGAATAGTTGCCAGAGTTAGAAAACGAAGAACTCTGCACAGTGTGAAGCAAGTTAATCACATTGGTTGAGGTACGTGTCATTTTACAACTTGTCCATTTTCAAAATTATGACTTTTGGCTATTATTTTCCTCTTCTCCTTGTGCTCATTAATGGCTTTTACAACAAGGAATCTGGAAAATTCCACCTACCCCCGTAATTTTGCACTGCAAAACATCAAATAACTTTGCGACTTGTGAATAATTATTCCTGTGTAGTCTTTATTTCCACTTAAATATGAAGAAGTTAACAGGGTTTTTTTGCATGCAAATATTAAAAGCAAAAATGGAAATTAGCAACTTACTTTATTGGTGATAGGTTTAAGCTTGCAAGTGTGACTTTTTAAACTTTGGATGAAGCTTTACATCCAAGAATGAATATTTTAGAAGGGCCTCAGAATAGTTGGCAGGTGGAAGTTTGATTTATTTGCAGTTTTCACAGTGAGATTAGGAGAAAGGGAATATTTTGGAAACAACAATAATAATGTCACAGTCATAGTGTTTTTCCACTACAAATTTGCACTGATCTCAGTCTTTGGAATAGAAATAAAACCTTTGGTAGAAGGTAGCCTTGCAGTGATAATGCATGGTATTTCGTCAGTTTGTGTTCTTTGAACATTGCTGTTTATGCTTAGTTAATATAAATTTCTGCACTGCAGATAAAGAGGATGTGTGGTGATGCTATCCACACAAAGTCTGTATTAGCCTGGAGCCTCCATTGCAGAGGATTTTCTTTACTGTCCAGCTAATGGGTATCTGGAATCAGAGTCCAAATCATATTAAGATTAGTTCAGGTTAAATTCAGGTCTAGAAGATTTATTAGATAAACACAAGTATTTCTTCTTCTAATTAAGATAGTCTGAATAGGAGGAAGAAAGCAGTGTCCCATACAGAAGAGTGATAAGCTAGATGACTGAAAGACTACTATGTAAGCTAGGAGATAGTACATACAGACTAATTTTTGTCTTTTATAGGTAGGAATAAGAAAATGAGATGTTGCCAACAGAGACAAGAGAAGAAGTGAGCTGGAGGCATGATTGGGCTGCTAAAGAGAGGAGGGTAGATGCAAGAAATGGGCACAAAGGATAGAACAAAACAAAAGCCAGGAAGTTGGAGATGATGGGATGAAAAGCAAAGTAGTAAATCGTTCATTTGGAATGTGAAGTAGTTTATCATTCACTGTCTCTTACGCTGTCATCCTGCCTAGATACCCTCAGGAAAAATTTTAAAAAATGTTCTCATCTGTTACTTAGAAAATTTTCCATACTCATATGGAGATAATACCTCTTCCTTTCTGTGAACAGCAAGAAGAACAGGAGTCTTGTCTCCTACATAAGGGTGGGAACTGGCTAAGCAAATTAAAGTTCCTTGTGACCTTCTTAGCAGAAGTGTTCAATGAGGGATTAACTTTCAAAGGAAAAGTTATCTTGAGCAATGAGAGAGATCACTTGAGATTAGTAGACGGTTAAGTAGCTGTGCTGAGAGAAAGAAAGAAGCAAGAGAAGAAAATGGAGGAAGGACTATAATCAAGAGAGAAAATACGGGACTGTTTCCAGAAGAAAGACCAAATGGAGGAATGTACATATCTGATAATTAGAGAAAGAAGACATCCATTTCTTGCTGTCATGCTTACCAGGGCAATTTTCTTTAATTGTATACTTGCTGTTGTGTTCTCATATTCTGATTGGACAGGAGGGAATGAGCGCAAAACTCGATCCAAGTTTTCAGCTCATGGGCATTGTTTTGTCATTGGCTTGCCAGGCCAGCGTAGGACTGCAATTTTGTATATTAAACCATGTGACCTGATTCTGCAACCAGGCTTGAGATTCTTAGAAATAGCTGTAGTGTGATTCTCTGTATAAGAAAAAGCATATACAAAGCTAAGTTCTTCTGGGCATTAATCTTCCCTTCATATTTCATTTGCAAAGCTATCATGCTACCATCTATAATACCAGCCATACTATTAATACCCTGAAAAATGATTTCTGTGTGTCCCTTTTTCCCCTAGAGTATGACTTTCTTTGTGTATGCGTGTGTGCATCTGTGTAAATATTCTTTGATTCTTTCATGTTAGGTATCTAATGGCTAACAATATGCTTGTTATTTTCTCTTTCTGGATAAAAAAGTAAATTTGTGCATTTCTTTCCTCTCCCCCTGCCTTTTTTTTTTTTAGCAGAAACCTTTTAATCAATAATGTTTCTTTCCTTTTCAGTAGTGGATTTCATGACAAATTTCTACCTCTTTTTCTATAGCAAGTGGAAGTAGGATCAGCATAAGGCAGCTATACCATAATCACTTTGAGCTCAATAAGGAGATCTTTACAGGCAACTTTGTTCTTATTTCTTAACAGGATTAAGAAGCTCAGCTCTTTAAATTCTTGCATATAACACTGACATTTCCAGGGTGTGTTTGGACCAGGGAGTTCAAAGAGAAGGAATGAAAAAGAAAAGCCAATATGACTTTGTTTTTTACCTTGCTGGAGGAGCTGTTTGTGCAAATCGCCTATAAGCTTATTGACCTGAATCTTTGACTCCTTGTTTTCTCTGGATTTGGCTGGAGTGTAGACACTGATAGAGCACTGATAGAGGTGATTGCACAGCCCTCGGCTTTGCTTGGCATCAGACACCCCCTCCCTGCCCCCCACCCTACCTGACATTATCTATCCCTGGGAATTCTTCTGTTCTCTTGGAGCTCGTGTTCCTTTAATTTTTCTGTTTATTTTAATTCATCACATTTTCTTTATATAGATTTTCCAAGTAAATGAAGAACATATTAATTCTTGGTAAGCAGAGATAGGAGAGAGTGTGTATATGTAGTGATATATTTTCATCTCATGGGGTAAGAAGAATCTGCATGAGAATTCACAGTGCTACTCCTTCCAAAAACACAGTAATTGCTAATGACTGGCTTGTGTGTGTGTTTATGAATCTGTGTTGGATTCTTGTGTTCCCCAGAGTGAGTGTTCCCATACATTTATCTGTATCCCATTCAGTTGAAAAAACTGAATCCTGTGAATCTTCCATACATTTTGTCAGATGCTGAATATGGACAAAGAAAGAAAGGGAGTTCTCTGATAACAGCCTTCGAAGGTGCTAAGTCAGAATTAGATTGGATCCTGGCAGGATGAAAGGAGACTTTTTCTTCTGAACATGAACATTTGCCTCTTCTGCTTTCTTATTTTTTTCCTGTTACTGGAGCTCAGAGGACTACCTGTTTCCTTGCTAGAAAAGAGATACCAGAAAAATTTGGAGTAATTTTTTTTTGCCATTCCCTTGAGAGCACAGGAAGGCTACACAAGAAAACGTTTCTGTTAATCAATAAATTAAATAATTGGTCATCAAGCAGAAAACTATATCTCAAAGATAAACAAGCAAACTATTTTTCAGGAAGTAAATGCATAGATCCAAATAGAAAACATTATTTTAACTGTATAGAATTATAAAGTCAGAGAAGCACTTAAACAGCTTACGCAACTTTAAGCAGTTTATCAAAGCAATTCCAGCCTTTTCGGTCAGCACATTTTGGTTTTCATAAGAACAGTGAAATCGTGAATTCTATCACAGCTATGAGGAAGGGGATTATTGGTTACAACAGGTAGTAAAATGTCCACTTTAGAGAAAGTCACAAAACTTGAACCTGGATTGACTTAATTTGAGCTCAGATTTGACTGAATATAAATTGAAAATTAATAAGGATAATCTTTTTCGAAATATGAAGTGCACAAATGACATTTTTCACCATGTTCTTAGTTCACTATGTATCTGTTACTAATTTTATTTGTAATCAAGGTCCAGTTTGCCTTTTTTTTGTCTCATTTGATGTTATTGACACAACATTTCTGAATACTTCTGAGACATTCCCTGAAAAATTGTGTCAGCCAAGGTCTAAAATGCATAGTTGCTCACAGGCTGTGTACTGTATAAGTCAGTGGGCATATTGGCTTTACTCTCAGAGGATCAGAAAAATAAATCAAGCAAATGCCACATTTATTACATCCTTGGATAAACATTGATAATACAAATATTGTTGATGGATAAGTTCTTGTCAACAAGAGAGAAAGAAGCATTTATTTATGACTTTTCCTTGGTTTTGACTCATAGTAGTCTAGACTGTTCTTGAAACCATGTATATATAATACAGCATATATGGAAGCGTAACTCCAACAATATGGAATTGACTGCTTTTGATATTGAAACAGCTGGAGCACTGACTATTTGAAATAAAGCATCAAGCTGTTTACATCAAGGTAAATTAAAATTTCAGTTTGTAAGAACAGATATATATTGCTGCTTGTTATGTGGCAGTGTGTGGAAATCACATTGAAATGGGATGTGCATATGATAATGATTTCAGCTGCACATTATAAACTGAGATTTTCTTGATTGGATGAAGAATTCTCAGCCAGTATTTCTGCAGTGGGAAAGGAACAAAATGTTATTTAATTAAATCAAAATGTGAACTTACAGAAGAGTCTTCAAACTTTTGAAGTTTGAAATTTGCTAAAATGTCTCTGAAGTTACCTCTCTGTTCCGCTATAGGGTGTTTTAGAATCTCATAGATTGTTGATTTCCATTGAAATGATTTTTGAAAATTATACTAAGCAACAGTCTTTGAGTCATCTAAATACCTTTAACGATATGTGTCTGCTGCTTTTCTAATCAAGTGCATACAGCTGTGTAAGTCTGAACCCCAGGCTGGTGCTTGAATATGTCTAATAGAGTTCTTGTATTTGAAGTTTTATTGGGGAAAGACTGAAAAGTCACAAGACTTTCTCCGTTCTTTCCTTTAAATTTATAGAAGCTTTTTGGGAAGCCAGTATATCTGAATGATGCTCATTTGTAGTTCTGGTGCCACAAGAATTGCTCCCTAAAAATTAATATAAATATAGAACTCATTAATAGAAGGAAAGTCTGGAATACAATTTAGAGAACACTTTCACTGTTCTGCAGAAAATACATTTGAATGAATGATCCTTGTCTTGAAAGGACTTCAAAAGCAAACAGTGTGATAATGAGAACATTCAAACATTTAGAGAAAGAGGAAGGCCAGACTCAGTCTAGATGAACTTGCTACGCTGCAGTGTCTTATCCTAGGAGAAAAGTGCTCGAGCTGAAATTGTTAGAAATAATTGACACTGATTTTTTAACATGATCACTGTGCTGAAATGTCATTGTGTCAAAATGTCATTTTGTTAAAGTGGTAATTTTAATATGAACCAAAATAGTTTCTGTACCTTTATTTTGGAAAGTTAGCAGCTTACACACATGTAGTTACTCACTAACACATGGATATTCATATACATTTACTAAAACTTAGGATAAGAAACAGTGACATTTTCTGGATAATTTTCTGGCAATAATTCTCAGTTTACAGTGTTTCCTTGGAATCAAGCGCAAGATTATCAGTGTGTGTAAACTGTGTTACTGGTCCTGGGCACTGTAATAAAGCAAATATTAAAGGACAGTTTTTGAACGCTGATTTATAGTTTCTGAAGCTCTGGCGTCTAGTTTGTATGTACAATCTCAGAGTCCTTCTTTGGTCAGATCTAGAATTACTGCTGCTGTAGGTTTTAGCGGAAAGAAGGAAAGGGCCCCTCTCCCATGTCCCCCAGAAATCTTGCCTCTGCACAACCAGTTGCACTGGCCTCCTAACGTATGTTAAGTGATGTGCTTTCCAAATTATAGTCTACATTGACAGACTCATCAAGTCTCTGCATTGTGTCTGTTTTCTCTTTTGGCAGTACAGAAAGCTACAGGCTCTGTAACAGTTTATTTCAGAATTCATTTATTATGTTTGAGAAGTGATGTTTCACTCTGAACAGCTGTATTAGGATGTAAACTATTTAAGTTTACATTTATGCTTACAGGAAGAATAAGCAAAAAGTGAATTTCAAACTTCTAGTATTCTTTTACTCTCATAGAAGCTGCCATGTGCTGTTTGTGAGTGGTACAGTCCTTCACCCAAAGCTGTTTTGTCTGATGATAAAACCGTGAGTGTATGAAGCTTGCGCATTTTTATCTCTTTTATGACCTTATCTTTTGTGAGAGGCTTCTGTGAAGGTATCCTAACTATAGGAAGCACCTGGCAAACATACATGATATCTATACTGTGATAAGCAGTTGTGAACGAGAAAGGAGATCTGTCAGTTCTGAACTGTTCATTGTTAAAAATACTTTGTTGATTTAGGTGATTGCAAAATACAATATAGAGTAACTAACAGCTGCTATATCATTGCTAGTCAAGGAAGTTCAATAGTTGTATTGTATGAGACTTTCTGTAAGAGCCTAATGTTGATAGGAACAACGTGGATTAAACCAGCAGGATTGAGAAGAACTGCTAACCCATATGCTTCTTTAAAATATCACAACTTTTAGTGGTACAAGCTGATTAAGTACAAATTGGGAAGCTTTTAATTTGTTAAAAAGATTAAAGTGAAATTACTTGTTAATATTCAGGTCCTTCTTTTCATACTTGTCAGGGTTTTCAGAGATGTTAGAGTTCTCCTTCTCATGTTTCTGGTAATAAATCTCTTTTACAACCTTAAGATTCCCTGACCGACTGTACTACCTTTGATTACAGTGGTTCAGTGTGTTCACTTACATCTGTTGAATAAACACTATGATATTAAAAAACACATTAGAAAACTTTGAACTGTTTTTGAAGAGCAACAGACAGTTAATGCTGGTTGGAAATAGTAAGGTCAAGATGAACATTCTATTCATATTACAGTACAGAAGTTGTTTGAGTAAGAGGTTTTTTTTACTCTTAGTTAAGCAGTATTTTGTGTATTCAGCACTTCACCGTAAGACAGAGATTTGCTTTGCCTAACTTTAACTGGCTGAGGATCAGTTCCTAGTCTAAGCTGTGTGTTTCAGAGGATGATTCATTTCAAGTATCTGAAGACACCAAGAGGAGTCTCGTATTTCTGGCATCGTTGAATACGATGAATCGCTGTGGAGTTTTCTCTCTTCCGTCTCTATAGGAGCACCTGTATATGTAATCTGGAATTAATTTTCAGACACGTTGGAGGAAGTGAGTTTTGCCCAAAGTATAGCTTTAATACCAAATATATAGAAATAGCTGAAAGTCCAGTAGGCTTAATTGACCCATGTCTAAATGTACTGTATGATATTATAGATTCTTCCTCATATGAGTCTTTTTTTTCATGCAGTAATGTTCTTTTGAAGGATACAATTCACTTACTGATCTTAGTTGCCAGAAGGAAAAAAATAAACAGAAGCAGATTTTTTTCATTTTAGAGCATTTATCATTGCCAGTACTCCTCTACCACTCTTTGGTGTTGATGGTAAAAAGCTATTTCTCCTTTAACTTAAATACAGAATGTAACTGAGCAGCTAAGTGAAGAAATAAGCATAAGAAAAAGGGAGAACAATGGGATTAGAAAGGAATCAATGTGTTAGTAGCAAAGTGAGTGGTATGTGTAAGGCAACAAAAAGCACTTGATTTGCCTTGGAAGAAAGAGAAGAAAAATGTCCTGGATCCAATTAAATATCTACGCCTGCAAATTGTAGAAAAATGTAATCAGTTTTAAAATAAATATAAAAAATGGTGTTATTGAGGCTGGAAAATAGTCAGTGAATGAACAAAATGTAAACAAAGGAAAGAAAATAAATTCCGTAAGGAAATACACTCCTTTGTGTTAAACAAATGTTAGCTGCTAAAGTAGTAGTAAGTAACAGAAAATAAAAAGCTTGAGATATATTGTTATCAGCTCCTCTGCTAAACCTCCATTTGGCTTCTTAATGTTGGAGTGTCTCCAGCACCAAATGGATTGCCTTGGTTTGACCTTGATGCTTAGCTGAATCTGGGGTAGACTTGCCTCACTGATAGATTCTGAAATCCACAGTAATGTACCATTTGCTGGTTTCACAAGCAGATTGCTTCAGTACAGAGTGAGAGTAGTATGGGGGAACCGGAGAAATCAGTTTTGTGATATTTCAGGTGTGTAACACATGGGCTTGGTAGTTGGTGAATAATAGAAAATATCAATTACAATAGTTAAAAATACTTCTAGATGCAAACATAAATTTTCTTTAATGTAACTTCTACAAATTTTTTTCCACTCTGCTCACACAGGACATCTAGTGATTTACAAAAACTTGATTATGAAAAACATGTAACACCATGCGTCGTGAAACACTGAAAAATGAATGTAATGAAAATGTTAAACCATTTGCTAACAGACATTTTCACATCTTTATTCATCACCCTTGTACTTAATTACTGTGTGCTGTAGGTTGTATACCTTAGCTGTAATTCTGTCCTTTTGCCCTTCAGCCCAATCTTTTCAAATAAGTTTCTCCTCCTCTTTCAGTTCTATAATAGTTTTGTTTGTTTGATGTTCTGGTTGGTTGCATTGATTGAAAGAATGCTCAAATTTGCATGCTAACACGAGGTTTGCATATATTATAACCTGGAAAAGTTTTATATTTCAGAGCTAAAATTTTCCATGCTTGGGCATGGAATGTTATTTCAATTTTTTTTTGTTCTGAATTAGTCCATAGAGAGCTATTGTTTACCATGGAAGAAAAACATTTTTGTGAATATAGAAATGCCATGTAAAGAACATTTTAAGAGCTTTTTCTATGGAGCTTGAGTTAAAAACTCATAATCAGAATTGCCCTTGCTGTGAAGTGCAATTTTGGAGAAAACAGGAGTTGATCTTGTCAGCTTTGAAGCCTTGAAAATTGACCTTTGTGTCTCTTCTATTGAGAACAATTTGTTGCAGCTCTAAGTAGCTATGAAGGTAGAAATATCAAGGTAAAAATACCTGATGATAGGTTCTTCAGTCCACCCAAAACCATCAATTTTATTTCTTTACTACAAAATAACTCGAGGTAGGGTGGTTGGATAAAAACAAAACATTGGTAAAGCTACTTATGAGAAACTTAATAGCTTTTTCAGCTATTGGAAGTATTTAGAAAGGTCTTCTGAAGCGTACTTCAGATGGAATGAAGCACGTGAACTTCAGATGCTTGGGTGTGTTTAATAGAAGTTATACTAGATAATCATGATGTCTTTTAGCTTTAAGTGCCTATAGATACACTGGACTGTGTTTTTAGTACTGTGAATACAGCAAACTGTATTTTTGTTATTGGAGTTTGGAGTGAATATAGTATTGTGTTTGTGTGAGAAGTAGCATACCAGGCTCTTATACTTAGGATATGAAAAACTGTTGGTTTTATGAATGAAAGTAAGAATGAAACAAGACATTACATGTGCACATGAAGTTAATAGTTTATAGAGTTTGAATATAATCAGGTACTTGAACATTGTGGGTCACAAGCTTATCTGGTATAAATATAGCTCAGGTGATAACATATGGGGATCTGGCATGGTTTGTTGTAATCACATATCTTTACCTATGTTGCTAAAACAAGCTTTTGTTATCATGAGTGGGGACAAAATTACAAGTTTCTGCTTAATTGCTGTGCTTTTTGCTTCTTCTTGCTCTGCTGTTGCCAAAGCAACAGTTTGATTTTCAGATTCTGAAATATATGTAATTTGTTTTTTATTGTTGCTACTTTTATCTGGCACCTAGTTTTTTAAACTTTACTTCAAGATTGCTAAAAAAAAAATTAAACCATAATTCAGTCCTATTTGATTGATGTAGTTAATTGTGTAGGTTTAATTTTTTACTCTTCATAATATATTCTTGTGCAAGTGTTTCTCAGATTGATTAGTAGTGAAAACAAAAAAAAAAAATCTACCAATGTAGTAAAGTACTGGCCTGGATAAGCATCTTGTAAAGCACATTGCTGTGGCCAGATCATTTTGTTCTAATACTTGAACCTCTCAACTTTGATTTTTTTTTAATGGTTATTTCAAAGTGTTTTTGCATGGAACTTGCCTGAAGTCTTTGTTTAAGTGAAATACCTGCACTTTCAACAAGGAATTCTTCAAATAATAATTAAACAGTCATCTCTAAAAACTTAACTTTATGTTCTCTATACAGTTTTATAGTGGATAATTACTGAAGGCAGGCCAGTGGTCTCAGATACTTCTGGATGGTGAAAATTTTAAAATTCAGCAGAAATGTTGCATTTGTTTAGATAAAGTTTGATAGGGAGAAGATTACCATAGGGACTCGCTGGTAGCTTATAACCTTCAAGGGCAAATTCCTTAAATGCCTAAATACCACAGAGTGGTTGCACCAGCTAGCTGAAAAGGCAGAATGTTTAGTGGACCATATTTTTATGCTGAGTGTCATTGATCTGCAATTCATAAGAAAGAGTTAATTGTCAATTCAAGAAAACACATAACTGAAAGAATATGTTCCTGGGAAGTAAGAAGCTTGGTTTTCTCTCTCTCATTGTGCAAGCAAACTTAGTAACTTTTCGTGTGTTGGTTTACAGAATTCGGTATAAGTTGTGCTTCTGTTTTTTAAGCATAAGTAAACACTGATTTCCAAGATTTGTCTCTCCACAGAACTGGAAGGATTGGATACTCAGGGCTCATTTGAGTCACTGGAAACTCACAGAAGTTTGTGTCTAATATATTTTTCACTTCCTTTCTGTTTATACACATGCATGTTTTCATTTACGCATGTAAGCAGTTGTTTGAATATTGTAGTTCTGTGTAAAAGTCTCTACTGAAATATTTCAATACTGTTTCTTTGATTGTTTTCTCAGGCAATGAAGAAAACATCCTGGAGGCAGCAGAATCTGATGGTGATGCAAGGTCAGAGAAACCAGGGCAGCTTGCTTTGGAAACTGAAGATTGGGATGGGCCAGGTAGGAAAAAACAACCGAAAGCCAAGAAAAATTTCTTAAAATAGATTCCAAAAATTTTTAATACTAGTTTTTTAGTAGATGTGCTATGCTTTGCATTGATTTTTAATAGACTATTTCTTTTATGATCCTTTGGAGTCCAGGATATTGACGAATAAGTACTAAGATAAAGTTCTTGAGTAAAAAACCAATTTTGGCTATGCCATTATATAAATTATTTGGTATAAAATGCCTTATATATCTGCTTGATAAAAAGGAGAATGTTGTTGCTTAGAATTTTAGGATTAAAATTTATCAGTAAATTCTCAGTTTCATGGTTGTTAAGGTAGAAGCTTTTCTGCTCTGTTTTCTGCGGCCAGAAAGCCAGCCAGACGCCTGTGCCTCTTCTCAAGCTTTGTGCCTACGTTTAGCAACGTGTTGAACTTAACAGATAGATGTGGTATGTACTGATATTTTCAAGGGCTTTGTTTACATGTTAGCCTGATAGAAATCATGTAGCATAACTAGTCATTGATTTCAGTTGAAAGAGAATCTCTTAGATTGCAGTCAAGTAAGTGTTCCTATTTTTCACAATTAACCCAGTAATGCCAGTAACATTTTCTATTATGCGCATTGGAGATGGTGCAGGTGGAACATTGCTAAGGTATAAGATGTGATGGTAACATGAGAATATAATAAAATATAATACAAACAAAAATGAAGACATAGTATATATAATTATTATGATGTTATTTAAAATGTTTTTAATAGTAATACACAAATAAGTTGATATTCTATGTAAAGTGCTATGGTGTTGTATGAAAACATGATATAGTGTTAAAATACACTACAGTTCATTTTAATTAATATAAGAGATATCTTTGGATGTAGCACAATGGTTTTTTCCAGCCTAATAGTACACTTAGACTGTCAGTTATTAACATATGGCTTTTTATGTCATTTTAAATAAACTCTGTATGTAATTGGTAATTTTTCTGTTGCTTTTTGGTTGTAGTGTGCTTCAACATAGTCAAATATGGGTTTTGTGTGCAGTTGCTGCTTTTTATATGAGTTATCTACAAAAGTTTCTGGGTTATCTTTTAAGACAACATGGAATAAAAGGAATGTTTTTTATTTGGTAGGGAAAAATCAGTTAAACATTAAGATGTGTGTGTTTCTTATAATATTTATTTGTAGCTTTGACATGGAATAAGATAGAAATCAAAGCTGAATGTGGAAAGATTCCTTTTGACTTCAGAAACTGATGACCACCAACATGAAATAAGCAGCTCTATTTTATTTAAATATTGGTTGTTTACAAGGGTATGATACATGTGAAGAAAGGAATGGAAAAAAAGGTAGAATAATTTAAATATTTCTAGGCTGTTTAAAACATATTTGTGCTGGAAAACCTATGTTTCTGTAAGTGAGGGTTCTCAAATTATCTTGCTTGCCTGGTTACTAGTCTTGTTTGATGCTAAAATCAGGTTCTGTCTTCTGCATTCACACTTCAAGAATGATGTTAAAGTTTGAAGCAGGTTTAGAGAAGAGCCATTACAATGTTGAAAGGACTGGTGTTATGGAAAGGTCTAGGTCCTTTCCTAATTTTTTATCAAAGACAATATTAAAAGACAACTTGATTATACACTCCTTTAAATCAGAGTTAAAAATCTGATAACGATGGACACCTTTTTCTAGCAAAAGTATCAGAAGATTTAATGGATGTTGAAGCTCCACAATTTCAGACACATAGAACAGATATTGCTTAAAAAGTTAATTATTGGAACATTTTATGAAAAATCCGTCATCTATCATTAGAAATATATACATTCAGAATTACATTCTTTCCTCGAGAACACTATCAAATTCTGTGGTGAACACTGGACTTTTAAAAAGGGGTAGATTCCAGTGTGCCAGAGTTTAGACTGAGTGACTGTGATAATTCCTTGTAACTAAAATGGACTGAATAAATGAATGTGATATATTACTTTTATAAATATTGTACTGTTTTGATGCATTTTTAATGAATAAGTAGTAGCAGGCCACATAAACATCACCCAATTTTTATTTCTCCAGAAGTTTTCTTTTCAAGCTATGTTAAGAATTATAACATCTGTGTGCTCTTCTAAATTTTGTGCTCTTTTGTAGAGCTGGAATAAAGCAACACAGTAGAAAGTATCCTCTACCTATTCTGGTTCTGACATACTAAGCCAAAAAGATTTTCAAATTCCACTCCAGCATCCTGTATGCTCAGTTCTTTTGACTTTCTTCCCATAGAGGTCCAGTAACAACTGAGTATTTCAGCCATTGGTTGAGTTGTATCTTTGCTACCAGTTGGGAAGCTGAGTAGAGAGCATTTACAAATGTGAAATCAATGCGACTCATAAAATCTTGATTCTAAGGAGGAACTGGATTTCTCTCTTTGTAATTCTCATGCAGTATGCTGTCAACTAGACCATCCTGATTTGCTTGTGTGACCTCTTACTTTCATACCCATAGAGGAGCATAGGTTTCTTGCAGAACATGCTACTTTTATGAGTTGGATAGTCTTGAAAGTCAGTGTCAGAAGATTTTTTAAAATCTGCGTTTTTCTTAGAAGGTGAGAAAATGTGATTTATCCACATATCCAAAATGGAAAAAAAAAAAAAGCAGTGGTAAATAAGCCCGAAAACTCTCCTTTTTTTTTTTTAATTTTTAATATACTATTTATATTCATCTCCACTTAAAGTGAAAGTTTCACAAGTGTAAAATTCTGCCTCCAGTACATCAACAGAACTTCTGCTGTTGATCATAGTGAAGCAGAACTCAAGTTACATCTCGACAGACTCATCAAAACTCGTATACATAAAGGACTATTGAAAAAAGTATGAAAGTTAAATATAGCTCAGTATCAGTTCTTCTAATTAGTTACTGGGTTGTATTTTGCTTCCAATTTATCAGAAAGTTTAAGAAGAAAAGTGAACAGATAATTAAATAGTGCTTTAAAATAATGATATATGGAGCTATCTATTCAATAAAAGAGAGGAGCAGGTTTTCGTATGAATTCTGGTGTATGGCTTTAGCATAGTGAACATCTGATGTGACAGGTTCACATTTTTACTTGCTGTAAAAGGTAGTTCAAAAAGCTTTTCTGAATAGATTTCCTGTAACTATTCATAAGAATCACTGTAAATATATACTGATTATTTGATTTACTCTGCATTATTTAGTAATACTATAAACATCTTGCATTACAAAGCAAAAGTGTATAGTATGTATTACGGTTGTTGGTAGACCACTGCAAGATGGAACCAGACACTAATGATAGTCTTTTTTTCCCCTTTCTACTTCTTTTTCTTTATTCTTCTTTTTGTTCTTTTTTCTTTTTTTTCTTTTTTTCTCTTTTTTTCTTCCTAAACCAGTCCTAAGAAGGACTTGGAGATTACTGTCCTGATTTCGTTTCTTTTTTGATTGGGGAAATGTGGTAGATAGAAGATCTTGGAAATGCTATTTGATGTAAATTAACAAAAATCCATGAAACATAGTTAACCATAGATACAGTCTGACAGTAAGAAGAATATTGTGAAGAAGCAGAGGAAATCATAGAACGACTGTGTGTTACTCTGACAGTGAATCGGTATTATCTCTGCTATCAGATAATGCAGTTATCATTAATTTTCACATTTGCATTTCAATCTTTGGAAGAAAATGACTCTTGCCGGATGAAGATAAGAGCTCTGTACCACTATAATGAACCATCATTTTATCCTGATGCTTTGTATCCATATGAAAATGAGGCTGGGTGGTAGTGTGGTATAGTGAGGAGGGGGTGGGGGGGGTCACAGAAACGTTATAACAAAGTGTCAGAAATCACTACAGACTTTTGGAGCCCTTTATGAAACAAGAAGCAGTCTAAATAAATCTTCTGTAGTGAAGTGGATATTGGATTAAAAGCAGAGAGCTGGGCTCCCATACCAGGAGCTGGGAGGGGACCTTGGAGGAACGGGAAGATTTCTGTGGATTTTGATCTGATTTCCCTCACTGGTTTGAAACTAGGAGGAGGTCATACAGACACAGAAAGTAAGGGGGTAATGGTCATCAAGTTAACCCTTGCACTGCACATCTAATTTTGACACTTTAATAGTATTGAAGAAGGTGAGCTAAATGCTTGTGGACCACTGTCTTCATAGTTTGGGTTCTGATACTGGAGCTGTTTTAAGAGGTTGCCACACCTGCTTGTTAAATGTGGGATTTTAGATAATTTTCAGTTTTGTATATTGAACTGATCCAATTCTTCAAGGGCTGTAGTGTTCCAAGTAATTTTCCATGAGTAGCCCAGATTTGTGTTGGTGACCTGAAACTTAATCTGCAGAACCCTGCAAGGTATCATTCCATTTTAGGTCTGAATGGCTAAACCCATTTTCCCCCAAGTACTTTAGCACTGTATTCAACTTGTTTGGTTAAGATGGTGTACTTAGTACCTAGATTTTAGACTTTATCTGTACTTCATTGGGACTCACTATCGAACATATGCTCAAAGCATGAACTCTTCAGGTTGCCCCCCTGCACGATTTCTTTGTGACAAAGGCAAAGAGTCTTACACCATCAAATGACTAGAAAAATGATATTTAAATACACAAGATTTTAAAAGTAATTCTTAAATGTATAGCCTGGGACCATTTATAGGAGCACAAGAATGTAACCATCTTGCCATGACCAGTTCCAGGCAGTCCTTTTGTCCAGGCAGAGTTCTGAGCTTGTGGGACTGATGAATTATTCTGCTGGCTGTAGCAGCTCCTTCCTCTTGCAGACTCTTCTCTGGGCCCCACCTCTCTGCTCTGACGTGATGAGAACATTCCTGTCCCTTTATGAGAAGGTGCAAGCCTAGAGTACTAAGGAAAAATAGGCTACACTTGTGTTAGTAAATTCTGTAGTGACAGAAGCTGAGTAGTATGTACTTGTAAAGTGTTAAAACGTCCCCTGGGATGATTCTGGTCAAGGCCTTGCTAGAAGTCTCTCAGCACATAAACATGGCCTGGATCTGGAGCATACTGTTTGGCCTCAGTGCCCAGAACCATTCATTGGCACACTTAATTAACATTCCTTTACCTTTAACAGACATTCATAGCCAAGGTAATTGATTTTGTTGGCTGACTGCTCCCTGTACAGGACTGAAAGATGAGAAAGTGAAAGTGGCTGTGTGAACTCACATGAAAGTAGCAACCTGACCTTTGCCACCATCTTTCACACATGCAAATTTGACTTTTATGGGAAACTGGCTATTGCATGAGCCACTGAGTATGAGTGATAGATGGAATCAAGTAATGAGGAGAATTTTCATTTTATGGTCACACCTGACAAATCAAGATGACTACACTTGGACAAAATGAAGTGATGCCCACTAGCCAGAAATGGTGGTCACCAAGGCTTTAAGAGAAAATTGAGGTGTAATGCAATTCCCCTAAAATCATGTGAGCAGGCAATTTGACTTGCAACTTAAAAAAATCAATAAGCAACGAGTTCATCACTGAGTACTAGAGCCTTTGTCAAGCATTCTAAATGTTTTGTCAGTTGGGATGCCATTTCCTTATCATTGTTTTACACAATTAACATTTATATGTGAACTTAAATTTAATTTCAAAGTTAATTGCTATAGGAATTAACCTAGTTTAGAAGTTATTTAAACAATTAGTCTTCTAGAATATTTTTAAATGCAGAACTTCATTTTTATGCTGGTCAAAATGCTTCAGGAAAGTGAAGCTATCTAAAACCTATAAATCTATTAGTTTTTAGTTTGATGGTATTCATTTACTGTTTCTGAACCTTTATATACCCATGTGTGAAATACGTACTTGACATAGCAAGGCTTTTCATTTTAGGTATGTTAGATGTAAATTGTTTTTTGGAAACCGTTGTTAATCTACATTTGGGCAAGTTTCTAGACTAGGTAGACTTGAAATTTACTTGCGTATGTCCAGGATTGGCTTGACTCGTAAAAGGCATTGAACTCTCAATGAAAGGTGATAGACATTAGAAATGTATTCTATTTTGATTGGCATTTATGTTTCAAGCACAAAAGACTTCTTGTTCTCTGAAAAAAGTTGATAGCTGGGAGAGACATGTGTAATGAACGAATGATCAGATTCACTAGGTTCTTTGCTTTGGACATGATACACTATGTAGTGGATATTATGTAAAGTACAAATCCCTGCAGGTCACACAGTGAAGGACTCCTAGTCTATGAAATTCTGCAGGGAATCAATGAACATCTGCATTACAATACATTGTTTCTTGTAGTTTCATGCACCAAGGGACCTGCAGAGGCTGGCAGAAGGCTTTGCACTTTTCGGCTGTCTCCACTGTAGTTTAGTCATAAAGGCAGTATAACACCCTGGTAATTGCAAAGGACTAGGAAACAATGTCTGGTTTTGGAAACAGATGGGGTGAGAATCAAAAGGGACATGTAATCAGTCCACAACTATTTTGTCCTTTGTTGTGTTTTCCTCATTAATTCAGCTAAGATTATTGCCTGCAGAATACTGCATAGCAACACTGGCTTGAACAATTGAAGGCTAGATGTGTTAATATATTGAACTACGTACACAACACAGTGTTATTTAACACGCATAGCTTTAGTCCCACAGTTGGATGCAAACACCTAGTAAGAGATGCTAGTGACTTTATTTCTAGAATTAACAGTTTTCAGTTGATTTCAGTGATATATCTGGTGTTCAGCGTATTATTAAAGAAAATATTTTGATTTTCAAAATGCATTTTCCTCTTACCCCTTTTAATACTGCTTTAATTACTCATGGTTAAGACATTATAAAATAGATATTGGAATAATGTAACTAAAACAACAAAAACTTTTTCACCAGGAGCCATTGTACCTCCATTTGAAAGAACCAGCATTAGCTGAGAGTAATAAATTTAATGTGACACATGAATGACAAACTGGATACTAGTATTGAACCCACAAATTACCCAGTTCAGAATGGTTCAAAGTTGCTAAAGGAAAGTGGGCGTTGTGGTCATGGGACTGTAGCAGAGTCTAAATTCTGAGCTTGACTTTCTCGGTATCTGTGTTTAGCTCAGTCAAGCCAGCTTAGCACACATTTCAACTTAAGTTTTTAATTACCACATTTCATTTTTAGGGTGCTTTACCATTGCATGCTCAAAAGAAGAATATGGATTGAATAGTAGATCTTATTTTCTCTCCTTGACATAGGCTTCAGAAAAGGGAGTGTGTTCATGATCTCTTTGTAAAGTAATTGTCATCTTACAGGAATGCTACAATGAACTTCAGTGCAATCACTTGGCACTTATTCACCAACACTGCAAAAGTAAGCATGGTTGTCTTTAACAGTGTCAGTCTGCATTTTTGTTTAGTTGCAGAATTTTTAGTTATTTATAAAGTTATCAATGAGAAACCCCAGAATCAAATATTCAGAAGTATGACCCAGAGTTAAAACTAGTAATATACCTATGCTGATATTTTGGTAGGCTGAAGTAATAAGGATTAAGCCTATGTTTGAAAAGCTGTAACTGTACAGTTTGGTTTGGTTTTGGTTGTTTTTTTTTTTTTTTAAATATTTCAAACCCAAATATTTCAAAATAACATATTAAATTGTATACGTGGAGAAAATGCCTGTGAATGCCTAGTTTGCCAGTGTGGGCGACCAGTTCAGTGTATCTGTTGCGTCGTTTATTATATGTTATAGAAAAAATGAATCAAATTGTCCCATCATATCTTACTCTTTCCCTTTGCTTCCCTATGTCTCCCTCAAGACTGTTAAGCAGTGTATTCAAGCTGGAAAGCTTGAGCAGCCATACTTGACTTCACAACATAATCTTGGGAATTACAGATAGAAAAACTTCCCAGTATTTTACTTATTTTTTCTTAAGTGGGTACTGCAGAGTTATGCATTGACATATGCCTTGTTATAAAAAAAGGATATTGTCTGATATGTTTCAAAGATTGAGGGTAAAGCTATAAAAATCAGATTTTACTTAGAGAAAATATTTAAGGTGGGCTTGTTCAGGTCTGTGCTTCTCTGATTTTATGGTAATTTAGTTGCATTGATTTTAAAGGTGCTTCATCAGCGTAAACCATATGGTAGATTATTTGGGGTAATTTAGAAAGACAGTGCAATGTATATTGTGGAAATACTGTCTCAGAGTGGTGCATATATGCATTTTGGGCCAGTTCTCAAAGGAGACTGAATGTCAAATTACATCATTGTGTGAAAAAAAACCCTTCATTTAGTTATCTGAAGTTTGATACTTATCCTATGGTGCCAAAACCAGCAATCAATCTATAAATCTTTGGCTTGCATACATAAATAAATACTAGTTCTCATTAAAAAAATGAGACTATCTGGACAGCACTCATGATAATCATACACTGAGAGTTTTCTGATGTGTAATGCAGTCTTGTTTTCAAGGTTTACGTCATGCAGCATTGTAAATGCCTCAGATTGTTTGTTTCAATCTGATGAATTCTGTATAATTTTAAACTTTATTTACTTAATATCTTTACTATTATGGTTTGTAATCACGTAAATTGCGCCAGGGGAGGTTCAGACTATATATTATGAATTTCTTTACCAAAAGGGTGGCCAGGCACTGGAACAGGCTGGCCAGGGAGGTGGTTGAGTCACCATTCCTGGAGGTGTTTAAAAAATGAGTAGATGAGTTTTTGAGGGACGTGGTTTACCGGATGATGGGTGCGGTTAGACTTGATGATCTCAAAGGTCTTTTCCAACTGGAAGATTCTATGATTCTATGTAGTTTGTGATTTTTTATTGACTTATTCTCAGAAAAAGCATTTTTCCCCACTTACAGAACAGCTTAGCATGATAATGACTGCTTTTCAAAGTATATATTAGATCTCAACTTTTCACAGAAATTTTCATTAAGAGGGGCTCTCTAAATGTATGACTTTTTCTAGAAGCAAAAAAAGAAAAAAACTATAACAAGTTTATAGGTACTTTGGGTGTGTTGCAGTCCGATAAGAGCTAGCCTTTAGTTTAATTGCTACATCCATAACATGGTAGCCATCAAATTTTGAGACTTTTCCAAGGAAATTATTTTTCTCTCGTGTTGTCCTGCTAATCCTGGTTTTAATAGTTACAACTTAAATTTCTTTTCTGTATCTTCATGCCACAAAGCATGACTCATGTGAAATCAAGGAATGGTGTGATAAGATTGTTGACAGGGATGTAACTGGGAGATTAAAAAATGTAGTATTTAAAATGGGCATCTTCAGGGGGCACTGGAGAAGTGTTCTTGCATATTGCTATGGTACCTTCAAACATGTGATCTGACACAGCAATATAATGGTCACAGAGCATTGGACTCTGCCCTACACGATACACCTATTAAGCTTCACGTTCCTTTAATACTTCTCCGTAGGAGTACATTTGATTACAGAAAATCTGTTCTCCTTGAATTCTGCCTCTTGTCAGTGTGTTCTGCAATGTCATATGCATATTGTCAAGCATGATGTAATAGATTAGTTGCTCTACTGATTCATTGGTCTCACTTTGCTCAGTGTTCTACTGGAAAATTCAGTCAATAAATTAAACAATACTCTAATAGTACTTAGAAACTGTGATATAACCTATTACAAAGCCTTTTGCAATCTGCTTGCATTTTAATTTTTCTTGTAAAAGAGACAAGAAATTGCTTGAACACATAGCAAAGTATGTCACATTACTTTCACCATACCTCAGCTTCTGGAATCATCACTCGGTAAAAATACTATGTGTGTTTCCCCAAAGCTTAGATGTATCACGACGCTTATCTAAAGAGAAAAATTATATATTTTTAAAAGAAAAATGCTGACCTAGTTAGTGAGGCTGAAATCATTCATTAATTAGAAGTCATAATTGCAATTACATGGTAAAATTAATTTATCACAAAAATAATCCTATCAGTTTTCCTTTTTGGAAAAATGGAACCAAATGATTTTAGCAGCCCATATTGCTTAAGGCTGATATTACAGTGATATTGGGTTAGAGAGAATAAAGTAATCAAATTCTATTTTCAAGATCTGAAATTCTGAGACTGCATCAATGATAGTTTATATATTATATGAGATTCACTTGAGTTGTAATTTTGTAATTACATATAATACATAAAGCATATATGCACAGGTAAATGCATGAAAGGAAAATAGTGTGATGAAATTTACGAAAAGTGAATTGAAGATAACACAGCACATAATATATAGAAAAATTCATGTAATACGGCGAGTATGCTACAGTGTATGAAACTCAGAATGCCTTTTCTACCCTTAGGCTATTTAGACTTCCTTGATGTTTAAATCTTAATGTACATTAAATGGAATTTAAGGAGGTCCACATTGCTGGACCTCAGGCAGACTTAGCAAGTGGTGCTCCTAGGGGGTACCACTTTATATATATATTTGCAAAGATGTTATAGCCATGAAATATAGTCCTTTGATGACATCATAGCTGTGAAATATGACTTTATTTTGCTCAACAGCAGTCAGAGCTGTGCTTTATCTGTATTAAGCACTCTGTATGCATAAATAAAGAATGCCAAATACTGAAGCTGACTGCTGTAACCTAACATGGCCACCTTCAGCTGGAGCACTCATCACTCCCAGTGATGTGCTACGGATGTCAAGGGACTATTTGTAGAGTAACATGCTGTCAGATTTCACTGAGTTTAACATTGTCTTCTCTCCAGTGTGGTACTAAGCACTCTGAGTACTCTTAGTCATCTATGTGCCCAAATTCAGCAATTACTTATGCAAATTTAAATTTTAATAGGGGGCAGAAATTTATTATTTTATGTCAGTGTAGTAAAACTTGGCCTTTAAATTTAAGGATCTCAAAATATAACATCAAAATTTCTCGTCCTATTGAAGTAAATAGAAAAGTATACATTGATGCCAGTGGAATTAATACCTACTCTTAATGGCCAGTTACCAGTTAATATATGAATGCATATATCGTTTGCATAAGACTCACAAATACTTTTCAGGAGGACTATTAGCCACAGTCACTGGGGGAGTGTTCATCTGCCTGCACTTTGTTATTAATGGGAGACGGGAACAAATATAGTTTTGAGCATCTGAAAACATCGTAAATTTCCAAGAAAAAGGCTTCATAGAACACTTCAAGAAATACATTCTTAAGTCTAATTTTCCAGACTAACCTAGGATTTGAAGATACAATCACTGTCTTTTTTTTATTTTATTTTTCTCTCCAGATCACAAGAAAAAAATCTACTTTTAGAGTAATGCTTTTGGACTTACATGCTCCCATCTTGCAAAGCATTTACAAACTTTTAATTTAATGCATATAAGCATGCCATTAAACAAGACCTACTCGCATGCATTAAGTTAAGCACCTATGTAAGTGTTTGTAGGACTATGGCCTTAGGTCAGAAGCTCTTCCAGGAAGGAGCTACCTTTATCATTGTACTTGCTATGTACTCAGCAAACTGTTAGCTTGCATAAATTAATGGGGATGCAAATTGAAGCAATGCTAAAGGCGCCTTTCCACTCCTCTGATGATGTAAAAGGACATTAAAGGTTGAGCAAATTACTTCAGTAGGACTCTGAATTCAGAATATAATAACTAAGAACTTCAAATCGTAACTTCTTGAGTTCCTCTTAATTACAGAACGTTGTTTCATGAGTTTCTTTGATTTTCTAACTTCCTATTTTGAAACATTTTTTATTAGAATACTTAATATACAAGATATTTTGACTCATCTATACTTTTTAAATTGAATAACTTCTCTTTCGAGAAGTAGGAGCTACATCTTTAGGCTGGTTTTCCTTTCTACTTCACAGTGACTTCGTTGTTAGTGATGGGATAGTAAGGTCGTACATAACGTGTTCATTTTTAAAATAAAAACTAATTTGAATTCCTCAATCCTTTTTTTAAAATTTAAAAAAAACCATCATATTTCATGGCTCTGATTACAACTGTAAAATACAGTTTTGCGGTGGCCTGATGCTCTTACTTTACTTACTAGTAGTAAGATTTTTGCTGTAACTGTATGCATTTTTGCTGTTACTTTATACAGTATTATTAATTAAGAGGAGAAGATATTAAATATTGTCCAGGGATAGAAAAAGATTGCAATAGATAATGCCCAAAATATTCCTGAGGACAAATATTTTCTTAAAGAAAACAGTTATCTTATTAAATTTTATTTTTTTAATAAAAAAGTGCCATAAATTCGATTGATGGTATATTCTGAAATACTGTTTGTAAAGCATCAGTGTCTCTTAGCTTCTTCTTCTGACAACAGATGAGTCTACTGCCTATTGTTTTCATTATTAGCTAAGTCCAAGTAATGTTTTAGAATTATAACTGTTTGCTTGATTATTTTCTTAAGCTGATAAACTAAACCTTTGCTTAGCAGTTAAAGGAAGTGAAAGACAATTTACCGTTCTAAAGCTTATTTTCTGTACACGAGTTTCTTAATTGTGGCCCATCCTGTTTATATTTTTTGACTTTATTTCTTCAGTTTTTCTTTTGTACAGATAGTACCTACTGTTCACCATTTGCCTTCCTTGTGCAATATTCGGAATCACGAAACAAGTCCAAATATACTGTTTTTAATTAACCTTATAGGTATTCATTGTAAGGTAGAGGGCGTGAGATTATTTATCTGAATAAATTTACTTCATATGAACACTGGAGCACCTAAGCTTATATGTAGTTCTCTCATGTAATCATGACCCAATGGTACTTACCAGTTGTATTTGTAGTCCCCACCTTCCTGCCTGCACTGGCGTTCCCCTTCACACATGCTGACAGTCACAGCACGGTAGCTATTGAGGTGACAGACCAGCAGTGCTTAGGGGAGCAAATGTCTTTACATTTCAGTTGCTTAAAAATGATTTACACAAAATATGTGTAGCAAAGAGGCAGTTTCCCCAATGTACTCATAAACATGTGCTGAAAAAATGTCATTTTTCCTCATCAAGTTTTGTTTCCTTAAAAAAAAAAAGAAAAGAAAAGAAAGCTTTTTGTTCTTTATATTCCCTTTTGATCATTCATAATTTCTGATCATCTCCTTTTATATTTCTGGTCTGATTTTTTTCATGCTTTCATTTTCACTCTGCTCTGTATTCATTCTCTTTCTGTCATTTATTTCCTTTGATTCTGTTAAAGTCTTTTTTCCATGCGCTGTGTGTCTTTTGTACATTATATTTATAAAATATTTCCTTTTTCTCTTCAAGGACTGCAATTTTATTTACTTCCTCAGTTTTGATACAGTGTTTCCTGCAGTATTTGTCAAGGAAAAGTACAGAGAGAAATGAGCACAGTATTGCTATTCTTGGCCTTTCTGTGTTTTCAGAGAGTATCTGCTGGTGTTCATTTGATTTATTTTTTTTCCACAGATATGTATATAAAACAAGCATATGTATCATCAGTAAAGACATTGCAGAGAAAATGAATTTTATGAAATTGGGAAGAAGTTTGTAGCAAACAGTGGATTATATTGGAGTTATATAGCTATCTCATCGAAAGATAGCAAATACACAGGACCTTTTGCGCTTCTCAATTTGAAAGAAAATGATTTCATTAGAAAAAAAAGAATCATCAGTCCGAATGTTGGAGAATGCCAGAGCCTGATGAAACCAGCTGAAGAGACAAACTGAGTGTACGGATGCAGATTAGCCTTCAGAAGATGAGGGTGTAAAAGGGATTTAATGGTAGGATGGATTATAGAAATCCTTGTAACAATGTTAAATAATTATGGTTCCAGCTGAGATCAAAGCAGTGCTGATTGAACCCCCTCAAGCTGTTAACACAGAGTATCTTGAAGTTAAAAAAAAAAAAAAAAAGGGAAAAAAAAGCCCTCTGAGATTGGTCAGCCTGTGCTGACAGTGTCCTCTGATCTGGGGAAGTTCTGGCTGTATTGAAGGTACAGTTTGTGTGGGGAGGGGAAGATGGAAGAGAAAAATAATTTGTCAGTCTGAGTAGCCTATCTGGGTAAGGGATTTTTTTCTTTTTTTAAGAGAAGAGGAGGGGGTTGTTGTAATCAATGGTACTGGAGTTCACACACTGAAATTGCAGTCAACTCGTACACAATTGGCTTCTTTCCATATTGGAAAAAGGATTAAATTTCTTTAGCAGAACTCTGCTCTGTAACGGAAAATGATTAGACTCTCCTTTTTTTTTCTTCCCTTCCTCTCCCCCGCCTTCCTTTTTAAACTACAGTTCCTATATACGTACCTGCCCGACAACAACTATTAGTAGTGATAACTGGAAGAACACCTTTATAGCAGTGATATTTAGCTGCAGGCAGGGAGTACAGTTGCTATGCCTATTCAACAGCATTAAACATTTATTCTCATTGCCTCGCTTTCCTGGCATTCATGCCTGGAGGATTATGCTTATGCCTCTATTAATAAAAAAAAAAAAAAAGAGAAGTCATAGTTATATATTCTTATGGTTTGGTGGCGTATTAACTTGTGGTATAACCAAACTTTGCCTTTTATAAAGCTGTCTGTAAAGTGCAGCACATTTAGTTTGTTTCAAAGGAAAATTTATACCTTCGGCCCTGTTGAGGTATATTTCTAGTGATGGCGTGTCCAGTGTGTTCAGTTCCAAATAGAAAGCTATAGAGCACACAGAGAAGTAATAAAAAACAAGGATGGAAATGACACCTTATGGACTAGATCTGCTTGAAGGAGTTATTTAATCTAGCCCAGTATCAGTTTGCTCTTTGGCTTTGTACTAGGGCTGTATGTAAGCAAGAACAACCATCACTGAATGGGCATAAAGTGTAACAGTTGTTAGACATCTCCTTTTGTTCTTCAGCAAGGTGTTATCATCCACATGGCAGGAATACTTTGCCAATGCATAGATTTTGCCAATGAATGACCTGTAGCTGACATTAGGCCTGTAGTTTTTGGAGAGGTTAAATGATGTTTTTAAGAAAAAAGATCTGCAAAATTTTAGGTTCCTGGAAATGCCAACATAGATAGAATCTCTGTCTCTTTAATTCTGTGAATACATGCATGTGGCTGTATGTTTGAACAAATAGAAGTACTCTATTTTCTTGGTACACCTGATATACTAAAAGTTAATCAGAGTATGTCAAAGATCTACTTTATGTTTCAGAGAGTAACGATGCATGACAAAACCTCAAACCTGTTCTCTGATTTCTGTATAAGAAGCTGTAGCAATACGTTCCAAATGTTCTGGGTAAACATTTGTATCAAGTACTACTACTCTCTTCAAATCTCAAAAGATTTTGGTGGTTTTGTATGAACTGTTGTATGTGACCTGTCTATGAACTTCTGTTAGCCTGTTAGCTTAGGTAAGCTGCCTATTATTTGCCTAAATTCTGAGTCATCCTTTATGTTCATGGGGCCTTAAATAAATCTGTGTACCTTGGGTCAGGAGTGAAGACATGTTAGTGGCACCATCTCCAGGAGAGTCTGAAGCAGTGTGACAGTGTTTGCAAGTTTCTCAAAGTGTTTGTAAATGTCCAAGTTACGGGTAAAGGTTCAGTGGCTGTTTTCCTGGCCAAGTATGGAAAATGTGTAAATTTGTCTTCTGCTTGATGCTCTTGTGCATTCTCTCACCATGTGGTGTTTAATCATGTAGAAAATATTGTGGCTAACCTGAGCTTCCGTATTGAAGGTATGATCTAAATCAAAATAGAAATGATTTTGCAGTAATTGCAAAGAGATCTTGGCCAAGATCTACAAAGTCATTTATATACCTAACTCTTTTTGATATATAGTGGTTTGTGAAGTTGAACACGTCTGCAGGAGCAGGGTGTAGGTTTTGATCAAAGAGTAGCTACACTGCTAGACAGAAACAGACAATACCATTAGGTGTGCTTTAAGGTAGTGGTACGCTGATTTAAAACTGCCTGGCATCAACTAAAGAAAAATTTTAGAATACAGTAATTTTAAATGTGAGATTACCTGGGATTGTGGAGCCTTTGAGTCCTGTCCAGGGATCTCATAATTCCATTTTATAAAGAGACAATCTGAAGGAAAGAATTGATGCTGTTTGGACATATAGATATGTTATTTTTATGGTATAATTTTGGATTTAGTGAAAAGTGTCATGATAAATGCTTTGGAGACAAAATCACTGTGCCAGCCTGTACTAACAACAACTCAAGTGTCAACATGAATTTTTTAAATGGGAAATACGGAAGAATAGTTGCTTTTTGCAGATGGAGCATAGTAAGATTCATGAATCAGTAGCAAAACTAATTAAGACTGTACTTAGTTGTGGTTTAATTTGGAGAGTGATTATCTGCAGGGTTTGTAAAAGAGAAGGAAAAGGAAGAACTTCTGAAACTGTGCTTTTAAAGACAATAGTTAAAGGCAGGAAAGGAGGAGAAAGGAAAGCATAAGAAAGGTTTCGTTACTTAAAGAAGGGTTTCATGGTCAAAAGGAATATGGGCTTCAGAGAATGTGCAGAACCCCTTTTTTATTTATTTTTCCAGAGTTGTGCTGGTGTTACCAAAAAAGAATAATTAAACTGAGAATCAAGAAGAAGTCTTAAGTTATTCCATCATCAGTCTATTCTGCCTGATGTAGCAATTCTATATTCTTTTTCTTTCCTGTGTCAAGTTACCCACAAAGGATTAAAAAAATAGTTTCTTGTCCCCTGCCCTGAGTTGCTTTATAACCCTTCCTGCAAAACTGCAGAGCAAGAGTTAATAATGGAACTGGCTCTAGTGCATGTTACCTACCTATTCTCACTTTTTCTTCACACTTAAAACTCCTTCAGAGAGGATTTTAGAATGGGAAAATGCTAAATCAGCTCTTTCCCTGTCCTTGGCTTCCGAGCTTTCTTTGTCATTGTGCTACAGAAAAAAAGGATCAGACTCCAAACCTTTAAGCAGTAGCTGCATTTGGAAATAATCTGAAGTAAAGAGATGTCTTCATGCAATAAGGAACATCATTCTTCCCCTTTTTGTTATGTAGTGAGAAATTATTGCCCCTTGACAGTGAATTTGAAATCAGATAACTGAGACTCACTGGATGATTTTTATCACCAGAGTCCGTGTAAATTTGATGTATACTGTATGTTGTGCATACTGTTTGTAATAGGATGGTACAAGCTCAGAGATATATCCAGCTGTATTTGGATGACTTGAAGATCTGGCGTTTTATATGTTACTAGAGGGGAAAAAAAGCCTAATTAGACTTACAGATTTCCTAGTTATTTCCAGTTGACACTGCTATTTTAAACCTACAGTGTTCTTTTTAACATAACTTTCTACATTTTTATTTAAATTGTATTTACAATACGAATCGTTCCAGCTGTAAGTCAAAATATATACAATAAAGAGGGCAACCTTCCTTCTCTTTAGAGTCTCTGCCCTCCAGCCAGTCTTTGTACTTCCAGTTCTGAATACAGTGTAAAGATTCCAGTTGCTGTTCACTGGCTGTGAAGGCACTGGAAAAGGAGATGTTAGTGTTGCTGTTCCTTTTGTTTCTTCTTTGTTCGTCTTTTATTAGGACATATATAGAGAGGGAACAAACATTTTAGGCCTTAGTTCAGTGAGCATATTGGAGATAGTTATGGTTGGCATGTCTCTTCCATTGAACTTAGAGATAAATACATGTAATTTTTTTTGATTTGATAATTTTTAAGTGCAAGGTTTATCCCACATGTTAAGAAAAAGCAGAAAAGAAAGCAGTTGCTTATGAATTCCAGCTTTCTGGATGTTTTAGTTTGTTTCTGAAATTTTGCTAGAAAAAATGCATTTTTTATCTGAGGAATTAGAGTCCTTTTAAATTGATATTACATAATTTTGATAACATCTGATATCTTGTTTGAATCTCTTGCATTGTGTGGTGTCCCATATGGTAGTTTATATATGGCTACAAACTAGAATATCTCTTACCTAGGTTTAAAGATTTTCTGTTATGTTATAAATTATAATCAAAATTGCATAAAATTGATTGGAATAAAAGCCAAAATGTACTTCCTAGTCTCCAAAATAGGATTTAAAGCTTTTATTTGAAGATGGGGAGTTGGGGTTTCAGCCACTGGCTTTTCCTTTTTTAAAAAAGCCCAAACTGGTCACATGCACATGTGGATATCTACACATTTAAAGGACAGAGCATGCATCAATCTTTATTGTTTTACGTATGTGCCAGAAGAGGACAAATTGAAAGATGTCACCACATGTGATTTTTCATACCTATTTCCGGTAATATTTTAAAAACACTCTAAATATCTATCTTGTTTATGTATTGTAAAATATATTCACAACCAACTAAATTCTTTCCGTCAGATCATCTTAAAACATTCTTTTTAGGTCACCTGTTAGATTTATGAATTCTCTGGAAGTGGACTAGAACAGATGTTCAGCCAAAAAAAAAAAACCAAACAAACCCCTCAAACAAAGGCACATCTGAAAACTTAGTTCAAGCCTGATGTGTAGTTTTCCATGTCTATAGTGTGGTATACTGACAACCATGAAATTCTACTGCACTTAGCACAGATATAGTTAATTGCCTCTTCATAATGCTGTACTTTACTAATAATCAATGTATATAGATTCAGTTTTAATACAGGAGCAAACCACCAGACCCCTGTTCTTTCTCTACTGAATTGCTATGTTTGAAGAGCAAGGTGTAGAGAATGGCTGTGTTTTATTTCTTTTAATTATGAATTTAGTTTCAAAATTAGCTATATCTTAGCTATTTTTCTCTTCAGTGAAGTCCCATACCCATATGGAATATTGAGCCCTCCTTACGCCAGCTGTTGTCTTGAGTTTAGTGAAGCTTTTTAGTCAAGTTAGATGGTCTCTGGAAATTTTAAATTATAATTCACTTAGTCTAACTCAGGTAATAAATAGTTTACTCTGCAGTATGTCTGCAAGCTAATTTCATTCTAATAGCTACTTCTCAAATACTGAGCTCAAGACACTGAGCTAGGGAGGAATCTGTGGGGGCTTATTTACACCCATGCACAATACACCACGACATCTCATTGCTGACTGAAAACGAGTGTCATGGTGCCCTTGGCTCACCAGGAAATTTAGATCCTATCTTAGGATTTCAATTACACTTAAATATTACATATTTTATGTAGTCTAAAGCTCTGATAACTTGGACATAGATAACTAAATATGGTAGTTGAGAGAAATCCTATAGGCAGACTCTTTACCACAGCCCTTTTCATAAATGAAGGGGGAAGATTAATAGGGATGCAGCTGTGATGTAGGTTCTTCAGGAGGAAGCTATTATCCTGGTCACCATTGCCACCACAAGTAGCATCTTCCAAGCATTGAAAAGAGGATTTTGAGATTGGGATGTTGTGTAAAACAGCAAATGTTCCTGACATACTAGAGGAAGGTCTAAGGGGCTACTGGAAGCAACTTCCTGGTCTTCTGAAACTGGTGAACCAAAAGGCTCTTCATGGTGAATGTCTGTCTTAGCCTTTTTTGTTCTTTGGAACCTAGTTTGCCACTGCCACATCTTGCAAAAGAGGCTGCAGACTAGGATGTAATGGAGTGGGATTTATGGAGAAAAAAGTGACTAAACTAAATTGATTCTTGGGGTATAATGTGAAGGATTTGACCATAACTGCCACATGCAGTATTCAGAACTGTGTACAGTAGTTGTAGTGTGAAGCTTTTGTGGTGCTATACTTTCTGTGTCTCTCCTTTGGACACATTTTCTAAATCGTCACTACATCACCTCATCAGTCTTAACTAACTGGGTTTTAACTAACTGCCTTGCTCAGTGGCTTGCATTGGCTCAGGAAGGACCTAACTGGGGAGCTGGCAGTGCTATTGGTAAACAGATTTCTTTTCATGATTCAGAGGTCTGCAGCAGCTCTGTCAAAAATAAAAGAATCCTTATATAAGCAAATAAAATGTGAATTGAATACAATGTTCCTGATTTATCTAAAAACATTCGCTCGAAGTACTTCATTTCTTTTACTGCTGCAATAAAATAATTTTATAGTTAGTAACATATAACTCACAGGAGTGACAAATTTGGTACTTAAAAAATATTTAGGTTAAAAAAACCTGTCACTTCTAGTAAGTCATTTTTAGAGTGTAATCACTTTAATTCTCCTCTCTAATTTTATCACCGGGAGACAAGCTCCGAGCCCCCTAACCTCCTGTAAAAACCTTCGTGCCGCTGCTTGTTATGGCTCCCAGTCGGAATGACAGAATGGGGATCAAGGCTGACTTGGCTGATCTAGGAACAAGGGAAGTGTTTCTTAGTATCTAGCAGCCTAAGTGGTAGATAAACATCATTAATGTCAGGTCACTTGAAGTCTAAGTTTAACATAAAACACTAACTTGTCAGGAAGTACAGCGTGAAACATATGACATAGTCTACTTGGGCTGGAAAAACTGTAAGCATATAGTGACAGTAATATTGCACTGGCACAGTTACTGATTTAAAGAGTATTTTACAGCCCTGCAGCAGACAGACTATTTGAGCTATACTGGGAGTATCTGTTCTTAGAATAGTCTTACATAGTTATAGTATGGCAATGCATTATTTATGTTGTAGTGATATGTATTAACGTCACTGAGGCAATAGGGACCTGTGAGGAGGAGGACTGACTGTAACAAATCCATTTCCTTCCTGTGCTGAGAACTCCCAAACTGAACACAGTGCTCCAGATGAAGTCTCACAGGAGCAGAGTAGAGGGGGAGAATCACCTCTCTTGCACTGCTGGTCACACTTCTTTTGATGCAGCCCAGAACACAGTTGACTCTCTGGGTTGCGCATTACCGGCTCATGTTGAGCTTCTCATCCACCAGCACTGCCAGGTCCTTCTCTTCAGGACTGCTCTCAATCAATTATCCGCCCAACCTGTAATTGTGCTTGGGATTGTCCCAACTCAAGTGCAGAACCTTGAACTTGGCCTTGTTGAATTTCATGAGGTTAGCACAGGCCCACCTCTCAAGCCTGTCCAGGTCCCTCAAAATTCCATCCCTTCTCTACAGTGTATCATCATCATCTGTCCCTTTGGCTTCCTATTAAACTGTCTTTATCTCAGCTTACGAGTTTTACTATTTTTCCATTCTGTTCTCCATCCCACTTGGGGGAGAGGGACGTGAGTGAGCAGCTGAGTAGTGCTTAGTTGCTTGCTGTGGTTAAACCACAATATCATGCATTCTTGGCTAACATATCATTAGTATCAACACAAAGGGTGAACTGGAAATTTTCCCCTCCCTCTTAAGAAGTATTTAGAGGCAAGAGATTTGGGTTGGAAACTCCTAAGGGTGAACCTAAATGGGAGCCAAGTGTCCTAGTTCGTAGATCAGAGTCACTATCATAAGTTCCATCCCTAAAGCAAATGTGCCAGGTGTTCTCTGTGCTATACTCTGCACTGTTCAGATGTGTTCAGTTTGCTCTGAGGGTAGAGAATCTCTTTGCTTTGTCTCTTTGCCTTTTAATATATTTAGAGGAATATTAAACTACCACCCCAGAATGCAACTACATTTGAGTTTAAACACCTATGGAATCAGAATAAAGAGAATTCTAGATACATGTAATGATAAGCAGATGCTGAAGGGAGACCTTTTTATATCCTTTTTTTTTTTGACGTTGTTACCTATATTTCACTGAACTTCAATTAAGAACCAAATTATTAAGTGTTGATCCTGTCTTTATTTCTGATTAGTATTCAAAAATATGTTTTACATATCAGAAAGAGAAAGCATGAATAACTGACATGAGTTATGAATAAGCGGAAAGCTCTGTGTTTTATTTAGATTACTATGCAAGACATTTTCCTTTTACTGATAATATTTTTAAAATGTAATCAGACTTTTTCATCCAGGAGAGCCTTGATTCAGGTAGACTAACTATTAATATATCAATTATTAATTAATCATTATTGATTAATAACTGTGAATAATGCCACTATTTAGAATCATAGAATACTTTAAGTACAGGATGGGGATGATGTGATTGAGAGCAGGCCGGCTGTGAAGGACTCGGGGGTGCTGGTTCATGAGAAGCTTGACATGAGCCAGCGGTGTGCGCTCACAGCCCAGAAGGCCAACCGTGTCCCGGGGTACATCAAAAGAAATGTGGCCAGCAGGGTAAGGGAGGTGATTCTTCCCCTCTATTCCACTCTTGTGAGACCCCACCTGGAGTATTGTGTCTAGTTATGGAATCCCAAACATAAGAAGGGTATGGAACTGTTGAAACAGTTGCAGAGGAGGGCTACGAAGATGATCAGAGGACTGGAGCACCTCTTCTATGAGAACAGGCTGAGAGAGTTGGACTTGTACAGCCTGGAGAAGAGAAGGCTTTGGGGAGACCTAATAGCCTTCCAGTACCTGAAGGGGGCTACAAGAAAGCTGAGGAGGGACTTTTTACAGGGGCTTGTAGTGATAGGACAAGGGGGAATGGCTTTTAACTGGAAGGGGGAAGATTTAGATTAGACATTAGGAAGAAATTCTTTGTAATGAAGGTGGTGAGACACTGGCACGGGTTGCGCAGGGAAGCTGTGGATGCCCCCTCCCTAGAGGTGTTCAGGGCCAGGTTGGATGAAGTCTTGAGCATCCTGGTCTAGTGGGAGGTGTCCATGTCTATGGCAGGGGGTTTGGGTGATCTTTAAGGTTCCTTCCAATGCAAACCTTTCTATGATTCTATTGATTCAGAATAGAAGGCACCACCAGAGATCATCTAGTCTAATTCCAGCTCAAAGCTAGGCTAACTTAAATCAGGTTACTCAGTTCCTTGCCTGGTCAAGGTTTAAAGATCACCGAGAATGGTGTTTCTACAGACTTTCTCAGCAGCTTTCAGTATTTGATTTGCTTGCTTAGCTGTTCCAATGTTTACCTACCTTAAGTTGTGGAAATGGTTAAAATTTTCCCTTGTTGCAACTTGTGTCTGTTTCTTCTTGTTCTCTTCCTGAGTGCCTCCGGTAAGACAATGTTGTTTCATTATCTTTACCCTCCCAGTATGAATCTGAATACAGCAGTTAAAACCCCTTAGCCTTCCTGTCCTAACACTGATCTTCCCAGTTCTCTCAACCACTCCCTGCCGTAATACCTGGGCAGTCTTGTGGTCCTCCATCACACTCATTCCAGTTCATAAGTGTATGTCCTGTGCAATACACTCATAGAGCTCAGGATGCAACAGGCCTGCACTGCTGCAAGAGGACACTTTAGATACATATCCAAATTGTATACTCACAGATTCATTTTAAAAAAGCTACTTTCCAGCTGGTCAGCACCCAACCTGTGCAGAATTTGGCATTTACCCTGGTTGAACTTCATGTGGTTTCTGTCAGCCCATTTCTCCGGGTTGTTTTGGTCACTGAGTAGCAGCCTTGCCCTCCAGTGGTTCACAGCTGCTCCCACCAATCTAATACAATTTGCAAACCTGAAGGGCATTCTTTCCTATCATTCAGACCATTAATAATCATGTTAAAAAAGCACTGGCCCCAGGAATGACCCTCGAGAGATGCCTCTAGTAAACTATCCTCCAGCTGGACTTCATACTGCTATTCATAGTCCTTTGAGTCCATAGCTCAGACAGTTGTTTACCCACTTTGTCATTTATCCATCCAATTCATATTTCACTGATATACCTATGAGAATACTTGTGCAAAGCCTTTCTAAAGTCCAGTGATGTCCACTCCTGTCCCCTCAGCTATTCATCTCATCATAGGAGGCAGTGAGGTTATTCAAGCCCGATTTGCCTATAGTAAATACATTCCAGGTGTTCCCAACCATTTCATAACTTTTCCCAGGGCTGTAGGTTAGGTTGAAAAATCTGTAGTCACCTGGAGCCTCCTCTGTGTCTTTCTTGATGATTGTTGTAATGTTTGGCTATTTCTAGTCATAGAGGAGCTTCCCTACTCACAGTCACCACAGCATTTCAAAGGTGATGGAGAAAGGATTTATAGTGGCATTGGCCAGCTCTGTCATCATCCTTGGATGCAGCCCTTCTGGTCCCACGGACTTACGTGTGTCCAGTTTGTTCCAGCCCTGTGCATGATGGTCTAGACTCTTGTCAGTAGGCTCAGGAACCTGAGAAACCTGATGGTGCACCTTAGAAGTAAAATCTGAACCGAAGAAGGCAGTTAGTGCCTCAATCTTTTTCATGTCCATTGTTTATGCTCCACTTAGAACAATCGCCATGTTTTCCTTCATTTTAATTTTGCTACCTATGTTCTTGCAGAAGTATGTGTTTCTGCCCTTCAAATCTCTCCCCATTTTCAACTCCAGATTAGAATAGCATTTCAAGAAATACTTACATGGTCCTTTTAATTTTATTTTATCTAAGTGTAGTCATCTATAAGTTAGTTTAAGGTAGTCTTTAATCAATGGACCAAGATAAGCGCTTTTAATCATTCTCTTTTGAGATGTTTATCTACAAGAAAGGGAACTTCTTGGAACGTGCCTCAGTTTACTACACATAGAATTGGGATGTGAAGCTTTGACTTGACATGGAGGTTTTAGACAGTTGAAGTTAGGGTTAACCTGTTAACCACCATTTAAACAGCTAACTTCTGAATTCTACTCGTAATTCAAGTAAAACGTGCTTGAGTTCTCTCCTGAACTGGCTTGGTTCTTCAATAATGTCAGAGTAACAACTGTGGGTTTTCCCATTTGATCTTTCATTATAACAGTTATGCTATTATTTCTGTTTGATTTGTAGGATTGTGAAATAAGAGTAATTAAATACAATAAAAGATAATTGGGGCCAAATTCTGCTCCTCAGACTTCAAAACTGACTGATGTATTTAAATGTATGTTTAATTTAATATGTTTGGTTTGTATAAAATGTATTTGAGTGCACACTGAATGACCAACTCTAATAATATCACAAAACACTAAAACAAAGTCATCCTTGAGAGTACACAGAAACTACCAAAATGGCTTTGAGTGTTTTTAGGGAGGTTATTTTCAGTGAATTCACAAAGAAAAAAGAAAAGAAAATGTTGTAAGATTTATTTCAGTGCAACAACAAGAAGTTAAGAGTATCTGTAGAGTTAAGATTTCTTAAATCTTATTTTCTTCTTTTGCACAGAACTGCTTCATGACCCAGTAAGTCACCTAGGAGAAAGTCTTCTCTGAATTTGGATAGCAACATTCTTTTTATTATACCTAGCTTGAAATGTTTACAGGTTTTGGGGTTTTTTTTCTACACACTGAGCAACAGCAATTACAGTTCTAGTCTTTGCAGATGTTAGGTTACCAAACCTGTGGAAATCATCTGCATATCCATAGGAAACCTAAAGAAAAACAGAACAGTACATAGATTTTTCTTATTTTTTTCAGATTTAAGTCGCACACTGTGTAAACGCATCACACTCTAGGGCTTTAGAAGCTATGTAATTAATGTTTGTAGCATGGTTATTTATTATCAAAATAATTGTGCATGTAGAGCCTCACTAGATGTGCAAAGTCATCAGAGACACAGCAAATAGATATTTTCACAGCTTTTATATCTTGTCAGAGCCCTGTTCAGTTAAAGCAACCAGGGAACAGATCTTGAGATGAAAACAATGAATCAAATTGATGCTGAACCTTTGATAATACTGTTTCTATACAGAATCAGAGTACCACAGAATGGTAGGGGTTGGAAGGGACTCTGGAGTTTATCTAGTCCAACCCCCTAGGTTGAACAACAGGTTGCAGAGGAGTGCATCCGGACAATTTTTTAACAAATCCAGAGAAGGAAGATCCACAACTCCTCTGGGCAGCAGGTTCAAGTGCTCTGTCACTCTCACAGTAAAGAAGAAAAGAATTTTTTCCTCATGTTCAGATAGAATTTCTTGTGTTTCAGTTTGTGCCCATTGTCCCTTGTCCTGTCTCTAGGCAACACCAAAAAGAGTTTGGCCCCTTCCTCCTGACACCAGTCCTTCAGAGCATTGATAAGATCCCCTCTCAGTCTTCTCTTGTCCAGGCTTGGGTCTCTCAGCCTTTCCTCATAAGAAAGATGCTCCAGTCTCCTAATCATCTTTGTAGTTCTCTACAGGACTCTCTCCAGTAGTTCCTTGTCTTTATTCAACTGGGGAGTCCAGAACTATGGCCTTACTACGGAAGAGTAGAGGGGGAGGATAACCTCCCTTGACCTGCTAGCCACACTCTTCTTGATGCATCCCAGGATACCATTGGCCTTCTTGCCCACGAGGTCACATCACTGGCTTATGTTACTGTGTTGTATACCAGGACTTCCATATCCTTCTCCACAGAGCTGCTTTCCAGCTGGTCAACTCCTACTCTGTACTGGTGCATGAGGTTGTTCTTCTCGAGGTGCAGAAACCTGCACTTACCTTTGTTGAACTTCATTTGATTCTTCTCTGCCCAACTTTCCAGCCTGTCCAGATCTCACTGAATGGCAGCACAGCCACTCCTCCCAGTTCTATATATCTTTGCTCATTCTGGTCATTGATGAACATGTTGAACAAGGCTGGGCCAAATACCAGCCTCTGGGGAATGTTACTAGCTACAGGCTTTTCCAACTGGACTCTGCATTGCTGATCACAACCCTCTGAGCTCTGCCATCCAGCCAGTTTGCAGTCCATCTCACTGTCCACTCATTTAACCCACGCTTCCCAAGCCTACCTGTGAGTATGTTATGGGAGACAGCGTTGAAAGCCTTGCTAAAGTAGAGGTAGACAACATCTACCACTCTCCCTTTATCTATCCAGCCAATTTTGCCTCCAAAGGAGTCTATGAGATCAGTCAAGCATGATTTCCCCTTGATGAGTCCATGTCAGCCACTCCAACAATCTTTTCTTCCATATGCTTAGAGATGACACTCAGGATGAGATGTTCCATAACCTTTCTAGGCTGACTGGCCTGTAATTTCCTGGGTACTCCTTCTTGCCCTTTTTGAAGACTGGAATGACACTGTCTTTTCTCAAATCCTCAGGCACTGCTCCTGTTCTCTATGACTTTTAAAAGATAATGGAGAGTAGCTTAGCAATAACATCTGCCAGCTCCCTCAGCACTCATAGGTTCATCTTACCGGGGCCCATGGATTCTGGGTGCCCAGTTTGGCTAGATGATTTCTACCGAGATCCACCTCAACCAAGGAAGAGTCTTCCTTTCTTCAGTCTTCCTCTCTTAACTTCCAGGGTCTGGAATTCTTGAGGGTCTGCCTTAGCAGTAAAGATTGAAGGAAAGAAGGCATTCAGCAATTCTGCCTTCTCTGTATAGTCCATCAGTAAGTCAACCCACTTCATTCAGCAGTGGGCCCACATTTTCCCTACTCTTGCTGTTGCTATTGACATACTTGAATAAGCCATGCTTTTTGTCCTTGACATCCCTTGCCCAATTTAATTCTAAGTGGGCCTTAGCCTTGCTCATTGTATCCCTGCGTACTCTGACAGCATTTCTATATTCCTCCAAAGTGGCCATGCCATTTTTCCACATTCTGTAAACATCCTTCTTGAATTTTTCCAGAAGCTCCTTGCTTATCCAATGCAGATCTCCTGCCTCCTTTGCTTGATTTATTACTCTTAGGGATGCACCTGATCTTGAGCTTGGAGGAAGAAGTGCTTGCGTATTGACCAGCTTACCTGGATCCCTTACCTTCTAGAGGCCTGACCCATGGGATTCCTCCAAGGAGGTCTTTGAAGAGACTGAAGTTAGCGCTCCTGAAGTCCAAGGTTGTAATCCTACTTATTGCCTTGCTTCTGTGGCTTAAATATGTAAAGTGGAATATGTTCTCAGCTTAAATATGTAAAGTGGAATCTGTTTCCAAAAACCACTACAGCTGAGTCAGAGGCTCTAGGGAATGATATCCAGTGAGCTGTTTCCATTATGACATTAATATACAGTACAATGCAGTCTACTTTTCTATATATTGGATGCTATGTGATTATGTTAGTCTCATTTTCTCCTGGAGCTTCTTTTATTAAGTTGCATAAATCATGAGGGGACGTTAGCCTTGAATCATGTACAATCCTGTTTGTTCACCAAATTCATTGCAAGCTGTATGATACCTTACTGTAGGAGTTAGCCTTGAAAGATGCAGCAGAGTATTTTTGTTTTCTGTGGTTTGCATTTGCTTTGCTAAGCTGATGTGAATACCAAGCTATTACTTCATGCTCTGTTAAAAACTCAGACTTGAAGGAGTTTTAAATGAGGTTGCTGTG
Source organism: Tapera naevia (assembly GCA_033556795.1). NCBI lineage: Eukaryota > Metazoa > Chordata > Aves > Cuculiformes > Neomorphidae > Tapera > Tapera naevia. Next base: position 2,752,932 of record JAUMJJ010000038.1, on the reverse strand, counting down.
TTCTTCAATCTCTGATGGTTTTGCAGAGGCAAAGAAGGAAAACCGAAAACTGTTGTGTTAATGTTCAATGTTTTTCCCATCATTTCACTTCTCTTAGGGGTGTTGTTTCAACTTGACATCTGTGCATTGATAAATGTAAATTCTACTTTAATAACAGCTGCATGTGCAACTACTTGTGTGTGTATCAGGATGACAAAATATGGTGCATACTGTCCTATCCAGTCTCTGTCTTGCCTAAGATTAAAATCAGTATCTTTGATATAGCAACTAGTTTAATAATAAGGTTGCTTTGTACAGTGGTTTTAATGAGAAGTCTAGGTTGCCTTTTTTTTACTGAAAGTTATCTTAAGTTCCTAGACTATTTAAAACTAAGTCTACCAAGTGAAATATGTGATAGTTATAGGTTCATAAAATTTGTGAATTAAAGGGCCAGGAAACAAACATACATTTTGACTAGCCGGTGAGGCAAAAGACATATTTTGGACAGAATTTAATTATGGTTGGAAGCACAGTATATGCTTAAAATAATATTCTGTCCTATAGTATTTAAGGTTGGAAGGGACCTCGGGAGATTTGTGATCTGGTCTCCTTCTCAAAGCATGGCTGGTTCTGAAATCATACCAGGTAGATTGAGTCTTTATCTTGTTGGGTCTTGAAATTTCGTCTCCAAGGATGGATCTTGAAAATTTCCAAGGATAACCTGTTCCAATACTTTGCTGTCCTGACAGGGTAAAAAGTTTCTCCTCATATTCAGTCTGGATCTTTCTTATTCTAATTTGTGTCCATTTCTTCTTGCCCTCCTTTTTTTTTGACTATTGATATCTTACCCCTAATTAAAATAGAATATTGTATTAAGTCAAATAATACCTACAGAAATGTAAATAAAATAGTGGTAACATATGATTTTTATCAACTAGGCATGATCCAGTTAATAGAAAATACAAAATTAGTATATTTTAAGATATTTTCCCTAAGCATGTGTTAATTGGCACTAATTTTATTACTTTTATTTAATTATTACTTAATTAAACTCTGTATAATCTGTTCAAATTGCTTTGCCATGTATCAATATCAGAATCACAGGCCTATTATCCAGGTCATTCTCTTTCTATTTCAAAATATTGGCACAACATTAGGCTTCTTTAGAACAGATGTAAGAATGAGTCCTATATTGGCAAGGAAAGAATTTATTTTTAAAGTAAATCTCTTAAAAAAAAGAATATGAAAATAATAGAATAAAATGTTATACAATAAAAAAAAGCATGCAAGGAAATACTAGAAACTGGTAGCATTCACAAACATGGTAATATGCATCAGAGTTGTCAAGGAAGTAACTGAACAGATAAATAAAGTAATTAATTTTATTAACCTGACCTACAATTCAGCTTGTATTCCAGGAAAGGTGGCAAACAAAATATTTTGAAGGGAAAGAACCAGTAAGCCTATGTAGCGGACCTCTCATTGATTTGGTGAGCAGTTATTCAGAAAGTAGTCATTTTTAAGTCCGTGAAGCTCCCATGTCCACATGGTTCACAGTCTGTTCCCTAGGTGAAGGTAGTATCATAAATATCTAACCAAGAGACCTTATGCGATATATGGGACATTTAAAGGCTTAATAACATATTACTAAAGAAGAAATCTGATATCTGTATTTTAATAAAACATCTGATACTCCTGAAACCATACTCCCAAACTGATTAATTCAAACTGGCATGAATGTGAACACAATTGTGTGGAGTGAATCTGGCTCAAGAATCATAAACAAAAAGTTCTCATAAAATGACAGGGTATTGAATTTTTAAGGCACCATCTGGCAGTGATGTAAAGAGATCTGGTCTTGTTAAGGGTTTATTTATTTGGCTTTCCTTAATAATTTCATTAATCATTTGAAAAAGGTTATTAAAATAATGCTAAGTTTGGAAAGAGTTATTGGAACTTGTAGGAAAAAAAATGTATTTTTTTTTTTAATTGTCAAAAAAAGCCTACTCAGGAATTAAAATCTAGGTCTGATGTTGCAGTGAGGCTGAACCAGTTACATTCTAGGTTACATGTCTCAATAGCAGAAAAATACTGACAAATTTGAAAAAAACAGGGAAAAAGAATAATAGTGGTTGGAAGCTGTAGAAGGCAAATTTGTAGAAAGTGTTGGAAGGTTTAGTACATTGAATTTGCGTAAGAAAAATCTTAAGGCTCTGCTAGGCAGTCAAGAACTATTTAGAACTGTACTTCTGTGGTAGTGACCAGCAATGGATAAATCAGGAAAGATGATAAGCCCATGGCAGTCAGATAGTTATGTTTCCCCTATTATACTTAGCCGTCTTCAGGTATTCTGCAGTATGCAACTTCCTTGATCAGAAATCTTTGTCTTTACATTTACATTCAATATTTTTAGTGAATTTTTCTTGTCTGAATTTCTGTTAGTGCTATAACTTTGGCCTTCTCACTCTTACCCAGCTGTTAGGTAGAAAAATAAGGCCTTCTCACTCTTACTCTGGTGGGTAGAAAAATAACCTTCTTTTAGTGTGTTTTAAATCTTTGTTTGATTTTCTTGTTTGATGACCTCTGGTTCCTTAAGTGTCAGAAAGAGCATTATTTATTACTACACTTGCTTCATGCTTTTTTTTACATACCTCTGCTTCTTTTGGAACCCTACATAAGGCTTGCAATACTTAGGGAGAACTCTGAGAACTAAAAATGTAAAATAATTTATTTACTTCAAAAATGCAATAAATTAAAAGATAATGAAATGAAACTTAAACTTCATAGCTCTAGAGCTGAACATTGTTACGAGTTTTTTTAAAAATATGTTTTTAATATAAAATTTTTCAAAAAACACCTGTTAATTTTAAGCCTAGAAAGGCCTAGGACAGGAAGTGTGGTCTGCAGTTAAGCATATTACAGTGTGTGTCTCTACAATCTACAGAGTGATATGAGCAGTGATATTTATTACAACTTAAATTTGAATCTGCTGGTACCACACTTGAATGTATTTAGAAAACAGTTAATTTTCAAGATTATAATATCAGACAAATTGAAATGATTGATATGTTTGTGAGTCCCTGTGGTGGACAATGTATTATTTTCCATGGCAGCTTTCTGGATAGGGCTGTGTCCATCCTGGTTCAGATGTTGCATGGGGTGGGGGTTACCTCAGTCCTTAAAGCTGCTTCACTGTTTCCTAAATCATGCCCCTGAGAACATTTATTCTCCTTTAAAGCTAGAGGAACTCCTCAATCATTGCTGTTGTCAAAGACATGCCTAAGAAGAAACTTTCCTTCAGTTCAGATCTTCTGTTTTGTAACTTATTTCCATTTTGATCAAATATTTTTATACCGTTTTGCTTATAATGTTTGTACCTTTTCAGCAATCAAATATTTCCCAAGTGAATTGTTGGGGTTTTTTTCCATTTGAACCGGTTTTCTGTAACTATGATTCTCTGCCCCTAATTAATATGATAGTTTACCTTTTTATTTTCAGTTCTGACGTCCCCCTGGATGGTAAAGCCTTTTTTAGTTATATTAAGAACAGTGAGATGAGGAAACACAAGAGTGTCTCCTGTGGCTCCTTTGTGGCTCTTTGAAAACAAAAGCTTCATTTTCTTTTTCCTACCAATATTTTCTGAATATTGAGTTGCAAATGTGGGTATTCAGGTAGTTGAATAACCTACAAGCTAAACTACAGACTGGTAAATCAGTCTCCCAGAGGCACAGATAATCTAGGAGAAATCCTGTGAGTTTCATGTGCTTCCAGTGTGCTTACAAAGGACCTTTCTTCAAAAATATAATAGTTTCAAAGCAAAACATTGAGAAATCTATAGTTGGAGCCTACAGGAGAATGAGTGGCCATGGAGGATGAAGCAGGAGAATGGTTGCTCTTTCACTCACTGCACAGTCATGCTTTTCCAGGCTGTACTTACTATTCAGCTGAGCTCTTACAACTTGTGTTCAGAATCAGGTGTGACCTGATAATTGTTAAGAGGCTTGTAGTACCTCCACTGGTCACCTTAGACCTACAGAAATCATTAAAGGTTGCAGTTGGAGCACAGAGTCCTTTCCTGTAGGAGTTTTTCTCCTTCCCTTTTCCCTTCATCCATCTAAGGACAATGTAAGAGGATCCTTGAAAAGCAATTCTTGCAGAAATCCTACTTATTGTGCTGCTTTTTGTAGAAAGAAATAAGTGGGAATCTTTCCTTGCTGTTTTATTAGATTACAGTAAAGGTGCAGCAGTATTTGCTTTGTGTTATCCAGTGCAAGTGTTTATTAATCTAAATAATGGAACTACAGTTATCAGAAAATTCTTGTGCCTGCTTAAAGCGCTGAAGAAAGTACGAAGTCAGTATGTAGATGCTAATTTTGGGGGAGAACTATGGAATGATTTCTGTCTTACCTTAGCTGGAAAATTGTAAGTTTTACTATTAGCTTATTTCCAACATAGCCAAGGTATTTACGGAACTATTGAATTGTTATTCAAGTCTGAACTCAGTTTTATAAAGAAAAGGGATCTTTCTGCCACTTAAAAGTTAGTCTTTGCATGGGAATTGGTGTAAAATAACATCAAGAGCTGCCTTAAGTTGGACAGTAATAATAAATAGAGGAAAACCAAACAAAGAAATGGTATAGGTAAAATAAAACATAACTTAATTAGAACTGTTCTGCCTGTCCTAATGCGAATTTAACCAAATGAATGTGTTAACAAATTGCAGTTAGTACAGTTGTTCAGGTGAAGTTCTGGAAAAGGATCATGCTTCAGTTTTCCTGGTTATAGAGATTTGAACTGTAAAACATTGGCGCTTTTAGAGTAAAAGTTCCTTATAATTTCTGTTGCTTTCAGATTGTTCCCTCTGCTTCCCAAGTGCTAATTCTTATGATATTGACCATATTGTTTGGGTTTTTCATACTATTTTTTATTGTATTGTCATTGCCATTTGTGTTTTTGTTTACATTTTTGTTATACCTTGTCCTTTTTCCTGTATTTTATTTTTCTGAGGTGGTTTTGCTTATATTTTGAGTTTGGAAAAATGCTTGACCAAGGAACTATTTCTGCATGATTAAATTGCATCATATCTTTTTTCTTGCCCATGGAAGATACTGCACTTAACCTGGCTTTTCCTCACCTCTCGGTCAAAAACTGCATCGTTTCATAGTGAGAAGAGTACATTAAAACACACAATAATAATAATACTAATAAATGTTAATCAAAAAACTGCATGTGTCTTTCTGATTGTGCCAGTGTTGTGGTATTCAATTATGCAATTTTCATTGGCATATTAATCATCTTTTCAACAAACAAGCTGGCGTTAATTAAAGCAAACCATGGATAAAGACATGTTGCCGGATCATCATTCCGTTTATCACAGCACACAGGCTGGCCGTTAAGTAAATTCTGGACTGTGAGATGAATTTCAATGTTGTCTTCATCTTTTCTGTTGGAGTTTGAATGCAACTCATCTAACAACAACAACAAACTTCAGGCTTCACAAGAGAAAGATGAATTTATTTGTAATTAATGGCAAAAGAAAAAAGATAAAGTAGTTTTGTGCTTCTAATGGGAATTAGAGTATTTGGAACCTAACCATTTTTGAAGATTTCTTCCCCCTTCTACTGCTCCCACTCTTACCCTACTTCAAGTGTTAGAACCCTGAGAGCAAGGAATAAATGAACCCTTCTCTATTACCTGTATAAATGTAGGTTTCATTTTAGCTTTGGAGTAATTAGTAAACTGATTGTCATTAAGTATGCAATCTGTGCAAAGAGAGAAAACGAGATAATCTGTTTTACTGAAACGTGCAAGAAAGACATGGCAGGGAAATGCACTTCTGTCTTTTAAGTGGAAAAGGCCAACAATTTTTTGATGAAAAATAGCTGCATGGTAAGTTTTTCAGACACCCCCTTAGAAGTGGCTTCCGTGTTGCAAGAACACTTGAATATATTTGTAGGTCTGTTAAAACAAGTATTTTTAGGTTTTTGAAGTGTTTATAAGACCATGAGCTTATAGAGGGAAACACTGTGTGCTGCTATATGAATAGGTACTGTTTAGCATAACAGTACTGGTTATTGTGCCTTTTAAGAGTTATAGTGACTGTTGAGAGGGCAGCTGAATGTTTGAGTTCCATTCTTCATTTTATTTAGTTTGTGTATTGTTTTATTTGAACAGAAATACAGTTTAATGCTTCTATTGTGAAGAATACATGCTTCATCCAACAGAGACCACTGACAGTGGCACAGAGTGGCTTGTTTGTTCCTTCTTTCTGTCTGTTTTTGTCCTGAATTCTAGGCTGATGGGCTGTCTTCAATACTATTTATCGTAAGTACTTTAGTCTAGATTCCTTCAAACACAGGTTTACAAAGATGTTGGATGAGTTCTGTTTTAACAGAGAAGTTTATTTAGTGTGCCTACTGTGAAGACTATATGGAAGCGCTTTTTGGGTGTATGGTCATGTCTCAAATCAGCTTAAGAGGGTCTTGAATGATAGCAGTTACAAGTATGCCTTCCTGGATGTTCATAATAATCTGTCATTTCACCTTCCTGGATCTTGCTAGGTCTTTCTGATAGTCAGTTCTCTAAGCTGCTTTATATTAGACACGTGCTTCCTAAGAAATGTAGAGAAAATTGTTTTGAGGAGAAGTGTTACTTAGCTAAATAACAATGGTTTTAATGTAATTAGGTGTGCCTAAATTGGGGGGGGGCAGGGGGGAGGGGAGAGGGAATTAGTAAGTCTAATTTAGCCTGCATAGCTCCGTGATGCGTAAGTTATACTATTTCTGCAACTTAGAATGCTTCACATTCATGCTACCTCAACTACCTCTATCCTACAGAAGGGCTGTAAAAAGTAGACATTCAGAATAGTAAAACTCAGTTGTCACTTTGACACGAGAACCTAAGACAGACAACCTAGGGTAAAAATTCTGCCTTCTCTTAAGTAGCTGCATGTGTTACTGATTGAAATATATGAGCTCACGTAGTCTACCAAACTTGATCATCCTGCATGCACTTAGTCTATTAGAATTGCGGGTAACAGTTTGCGATCTTCAAAGACCTCTTTATTTGGGCTGTCTTTGCTTCAACAAAATCAGATGTGCAGTATAGGAACAAAGTTCAATACACCGTGGCTATTTTCAATTCCACTTTAAATATATCAAATCATGTTTAAAATCATAACTTAAGCCTGTTAAAAATATAACATCATATTTCAAAGAAAATGAGTGTCTTGTAAGGTTTTGTAAAGATATTCAATGTATAGCGCATGCAGTTGTCTTCGACTGTGTTGTTTATGTTAGGAAGCACATGAGTCAGTTTAAATCTGCTTTACTGTATAAATCAATGAAATTAAGCTCATGACCTTTCATAGCTCAATTCTTATCATGAAGTGTCTTGAATATTGTCTGTAGCTGTAATAAGATGCTATTAAGGAATAGCAAAATTTTGTAGGGTTAAAATGGATTCCGGTTAGACTGGCTAAATAATTAACTTGTTTCATAATTGGCTAGAGGTACATAATTGAAAGTGAATTTTACCTTAAGTACCATAGTGGAGTATAATTGCGTATGGCACCCTGTGGACCCTAAAATGTGAACTCAAGCCATGTTCTTCATTTGTCTTGACAATGACCTGCTACTGATGCCGCTGTAAATGTGTACCAGCCCCGTGAAACTGGGAGCCAGCAGGGTTGGATATAATGCTGACTATATCATGTTGCTCACTTGTGTTGGGCCAATTACAGAAAATTCTGTGTCAGTGTCATCTTGATGGCTGATGTCACCAGCATAGATTTTGCCAAAGTGGAGATTATCAAAGAAAATTTATGTTTGCATTTGCGGATCACCATGGCATTGAGAATCTCTCATCAGAAGTTTTGTGCTAGGTAATATGTTTATAAAATGGGAAGTACAGCAGAATTTCAGTATTTTCAGAAGGTGTTAATCTGTGGAGTTCATTTTAGCATATGAGATCCGTGAGCATTCTGGAACCTTCCTTACTGCTTTTCAGTTTTATGAGAACAGAATAGAAGAATTTATAGTGATGGTCAAAAGTCTGTTTCATGGTAAAAATTGAAGAACTGTATAATGCTGTTGTCAGTTTGATGATAGAGGCCACTAGGCTAAAATGCCATCTATTATCTTGCATTTATACCTGAACAGGGTCATATTACATTTTATTATTTACCTCTGTGTTAATACTTACTAGTAAAGATCATCAAAACTGCTGATGAATCTAGAACTGCTGCAGCTCCTTTGTTTTAACAAGCAGTTTATCAGCACAATAATTAAGAAGTGATTTCATGCTGTTGTCACTTATTGTTGTTTAATGTCATTAATGTCCATAACAGTTATTTTAACAATATCTTGTAGTAGGTCGTACACAACTCAAAGAATCTGGTATTCATATGCAGTGTAGAAGGAGTGTCAAGTTTGAAAACATTTTTGGAAATGCCAGCAGTTAGAGCTTTTAAAGGACTTTATGCAAAACTATGTTACATAATATAGTACACTAGTGAATAGAAAGTTTATGAATCAAATTTTTGCAGTTTTAGTGTAGTGAGATACAGTTATTAATCTTTCTGCTACAATGAGGTAACAAAAATTTGTCATAAGAGTTTTATGAGTCTGCTACAAAAATAAGAGCAGTGTAAATACCATGTAAACTTGTCACCTTCTCATAGTATTAAGAAATAAGAAAATAAAGCATGCCCCTTATCTGTTTAGGCCTAATTTGAGTTAATTATTTGAAAGCAGCAAGCAATGACTGTGTTTATTAGATATCATCAGTTGGTAACAGATGTGTAAATATATCAGATCTCTGCTCAGAAGAGAATTGTATTACCTCAGTTCACTGAGAATAATTTTGGGGTACAAATATACTTTGTTCTTGCTTTGCCCCATACCCTTTGTAGATTTGTTCTAACAGCAAATGTACATAGGTGAATGAGTGCAAGGCATTTGTTGATCACATTCGTTTTTTACAGTGTCTTCACATTTCACTGGTGTATCCCTCCAAAAAGAGCAGCAGCTGCAAATCAGGTGTGTTAATCTCTCATGGAGAACTTGGATACTTCTACCTTTTGTGTCCTTCATTTACACAAAATGCAGACAGAATAAGACACTCACTTATAATTTTTGATCATGGTTTCATCATATGTGTCAGCATAAGATATTGCACCGATGCAGTTTTTCAGTGTATATTTTAAAAGGTAAGTAAGAAGGAGTGAAATGGGAATTGGCATTATTTTTAACATCTACACAGAAATTCATCTATCTCATTGGGAAGGAGGGGTTGTGGCTGAAAGTGCTGAGGACAGATGAAATTAGTCTTGACAGTCAGTGAGGAAAAAAAATTCATTTACTTTTCCCTTGCCCAGGCAGTCTTTTCAAAGGATGAAACGTGCCTCCTGTGGGAGTGTTTCTATGCATAATTTCATCCACCTGTCTTGTTTGTAACACTTAAGAGTTAGTTCATTAGATCTTTGGGTCAATATGTCACATTTTTCATTTTCATAGCAGCGAGTGATGCCTGGCTAATGAAAAGTCAGAGAAAAAGTCTTCAAAACCAAAATAAAATCCCAGTCCTCAAAACTTTATTGAATATGTGGTATACAAGGCAAGTAAAGGGCTATCACTGTTTCAGAGAAGTCTGAAGGGGCAGGACCTGGCTCAGTTTGCTTGGGTTGAACGTTGTGTGGAGCTGGAGACATTGTTATACATGTATCCAAAACATGCAGAAAGAATGCAAAAGGTTCAGTGTGATGTGAAAAGCTGGTGCAGGAAGTGCTCTGGGGTTAAGCACAGTGCCTTCTGGCTTTGTGTTTCCATACATATAGAAAGATTTACTGAAATGCCGTCAATTTAGGGTCTAGCAGTTAAAGCCTGAAGGACAATATATTTGCTAACCTGCTCTACATTCTTTCTGGATTAGTTCAGTAAAATTATACTCTGCTTTGTGGGTTGTTTCTGTCTTATTCGTTGTGTATCAGGAATAAAAATTCAGGTCTGTTTTAAAATACACTCATTTGGCAAATAAGGGTGCACGTACACCCTTTCTTTAGAGCCTTGAGAGCAAATTACTGCTGTCTTGATCTAGTACAAGTTTATGCTGCTGCAACGATGGGAGTTTTTGTCTTCTTTCTAGACTTTTGGGAGGTTAAAAATCATTATCTACATGTTTTCACCCTCCGAACATACAGTGACTCTTAGAATATAGTGTCTTTAGTATTTATGTAAGAATAGATGATATAAGATATCTTTAAGGAGTGAAGCTTTTTTTAGATTATTTTTATAGTGCCATTTTGGTATCCACAGACTGTATTTTTCTACAAAAAAAATACATTTTGTGTTTTTTTTCCAATATTCACAGAGAGAACTAAAAGGTAGATTTTATAAAGCAGGCACTATATATAAGTCAATTCATTACTTAACTTCTTTTGAAGAAAGATTTGTACACATCCAGCTATGAGTATGTGATATCTTGCATCTAGCTGCTGTCTTCTTATTAAATAGCTGTGTTTGATTAGTGCTGGAGTTCCTAGAGAACCCTTACTGTTGTTTGTTTAAGGTCTAGGACATCTCTTTGTACCCAGAGCAAAAATTGGATTTGTAGGATAGCACACAACAGAGAAAACAGGGGTACATTGAGAGCAATTTCCTTAAGGAGGGTATTATTATTCAAATTACAATTTGTTGAGCATGGTGGGGTTGAGGTGTATGGAGTCATTACAGAGAGAGTGTAATTACTGCCTTTCCTCAGGAAACCTGAGATAGCATTCCCTAGCCGGTGACGGTGCTACACTAGAGACATGACTGTGGGAGAGAGGGAGGGAGGGAGGGAAGGAAGGAAAAGGAAGAAGGAAAGGGAGGAAGGAAGGAGGGAAGGAAGGCAGGCAGGCCAGCCTCCTCCAATTTGTAGAAGCTGAATGGCATCTGATTAGAGGAGAGTGGCTGTTTTGCCATGGCAGGAGCACCAGTTTAACTATTAGCTATGCAGGCAGACCTCTGAGCTCAGTCATCGCTTCCAGCAGGGCAATGTCTCACGGCATGCCGTACAAAATCCCATCTGATAACGCAAGAGGCCCTTTTATGTGCTGCTAGAACACCAGTCTGACCAGTAACATACAGTTCACTGAATCACTGATTCCAGTTGGAAAGTTATCTGCTGTCTCTAGCAGTTGAATCCTGACTGATAAGCGAAGAGGCTCATCTACTGGTAGCAGAGTCTCCAGTTTATCAGTGTCTGACCAGCTCATAAATCAGACTAGTGTCTGGTTTTATTTTGTTTTATCAAAATTTATTTCTATCATTGTAACAGTTAATACTTTAATGAGAGAACTTAGCTGGGAACATTAGGAAGTTAGTTAGAGACATTTTGCAGGCGCTTTTTCCCTTGTCAGTGACAAGGTACGGTAATCCTATACACAGGCTGCTATTGTGAGATGAGAAACTGGCCTCCTTCACTGCCAGAGACCAGATGCACCTCTCTCTATCCTAATCTGTAAACGACTTAAAGGAGCCTTATCTCGGGGCTCTTCTGCTTCATTTCATGCTTGATTTACTTTAATTTGTCTGATAGGGCACAAGGATTTGGAGACGGCCCATCTTTCTGCAGAAAATGTTCAGATTTTTTTTTCCTTGGCATTGTTGTGTTGGGGGTTTTGACTTTTTTTTTATGTGGAGGAAATCTTGCTCCAGTGCAGCAAGCTGCTTGAGTGTGTTTAGATTTAAGCTACCCCAGCAGAAAAGAGTTTGTGAAGTGGTATGATTGTGTGATGGGCCACATTTACATTGAAATCACATTATACGATATATCTGGTCTCCTGAAGGGAGCAGTGCAGTGGAGCGCTTGTGCCCACAAGATACTTTGAAAGGGCTATATATAGTGGCAACAATTGATACGAGATTCTACAGGAGACTTTATAAATATGTAAATGGGTGTTATCTGATTGGGTTCTTTGGCTACACATCTGTACCTCAAAGGAAGTGGAGCTCTGAGAACTACCAGGAAAACAGTAGTTTGCATTCCAAGTGAGGCTGAGAAATAGAAATGTTTCACAGGTTGACAGCAGGTCAGGGTGGAGGTGCTTTGCATACTTTGGAGGTAAGCCTCTTTGATGTGAAAGTGATCTTTTACTTCCACCAGAAAGGTAGAATTACCATGAACAATTTTCATTTGTTTTATAACATGGCTTAGATCGGGAGCCATTGACCTTTAGCATTCCTTGTTATTTCTTTAAATTGCTTATGTGATATGGCACTGGGGGAATTGCCTTTACGTTTTTTGCATTTTAAAAAATGTACTTTTAGTGACCCATGGGAGAGAAAATAAAGTCTTTGGTACATTGATCCCTTGATTAGTTATTTCCTAAATGAAAATGGAAATACTATTAAAGCACTAGTAATGCTATGTCTTAATAGTTGAGGAGTCAATAAATGGTTCCCATGTGGTTCATTAAAGTTCTTAATGAAGCCATTTTTGATAGCTGAACTTTACATTATCTCTGCTTTAGTCAGATACTTTTTAGGAGGAAGGAGGCAGTAATTTGACGGCAAATGTTTTTCTTGTTCACTCTGGCAGCTGAAATCTTGTTTATCGTAATATCTCTTTTATAGAGTTATGCAAAACCCATCATTTGTAAATAGGGTTATTCGTAGCTGTACACAGAGAATATATTTTTTTTCTGGCAATTCATGTGTTTTATGTATTTATGTTATGGTATAAAGATACATTAATAAAATGTAGCATTTTTTCATCACAGTGTTTCCATATTGCAGGATGTTCTAAATATTTCTGTGCAGCGCACTGCAGCAGCAACCTTCTCTTTCCTTTGCACTCTTATTGTGGCAGTTCTTGGACATTTAATTTCTCCCTCCTCCTTGCACTGGATTACTAGCCCTTACTGAACCCTTTATATTTTGACAGGAAGGATTTAGAGTTTCTGAGATGAATGCATCATTTGGTGATGAGCTAAAAAAGGGTGTGAAAAGCTTGGGGTCTCCTCTTTTGCCTTCCATGAACTCTTTTACAACCCTAAGAAAATAAATATGAGGAAGGGAATCTGAGTTAGGTCTTGCAGTTCTTCCTGATGAGGTCTTCACTGTGGTCAAAGTTGTTTCCCTGGATTGCTTAGACATTAATAGTTTATTGTGTTATACCCAATTATAACACCATACAACCAAAGAAATCATAAACACATTACAGCTATACGTTTGGTATTATACAAAGCTGACAAAACTCTCAATTCTCTTCAGTTTTTGATATGGATTGTGTAAAAGCCAGACAGTTTTGGTGTCATAAAAGCATAATATAAATTGAGAATACTGAGTTATTCTTATGTGACACTGGCCAGCTCACTGAAGCCTAAAATTTGACCTTGATTTCCTAGTGCTGTATTCTGGTTGTCTGGGACCTGGTTTTCACGGGTAAAGGGCTTCGTTGATGAAATACAAACACATTGGAAGTCAAATTCTAAACTCAGGGCTGACTTGAGCTACACAAAACTGAGAGACTTTCAATTGTGTTCTATATATTATTTTTATTAACTGTGAAAGAAGGCCTTAATATCTTAAGTAGGGGGACGTGATGCTTTATTCACTTTCATATTTCACTTCCAACACTTCAAAACATTCTGGTAGAAAACAGTGTTAATATATACATTATTAGAACTGTAAATACGGAATATAATCTGACATGTGTACATCCTAGTTGACAGTTAGAGAAGTATCTAAATGTTCTAATGATGGCAGTGTATTAAAATGCATGCACAGACATTTCTATTTTAACAATTGAATTTTAGTAGGTACATGCTTTTCTATAAAATTTGTTTTGGCTGAACACCTTTGTAGAACTATAAAAGAGAATTCTTTGCATTTCAATTTATAGAAACATATTTTTGGTCCAACAAATAATAATTGAGAAGTGACTAGAAAAAATAAACCGAAACAGGAAAAGGGTGAAAAAGAAGCACAAAAAGATTTTTATACCTAGAAGGTGAAATTAACTATTAAAAAACAATTTCACAGAGAACAACACACTTTTCTCCTTTTTTTCTTTTTATCTTTCTCGTAAAATAGATTATGGTGGGAATAATATATAATAATAATATAAATCAAAATAGTCACTAAACTAGTTTTGAATTTTTATGTTAATAATGCTGTATAGTGCTTCCAATATAATCTCAAGGTCTAAAGAAATTGAGTCTGAAAGAGAAAGCCAAAGGAGTTAGATATACCTAGTTCACCCCAAGGTAGGTAATTCATATAGAGCTGTTGCATAAAACTATCCTTCTCCATTTGGGAGAAACACCAACACCGTTTTAAAGAGGGGGAGATGGATGACTCCCAGTGTAAATGCCTTATTGATGCTCAATATGTTGCAGCTTATATTAACAGGGTTTTATTTTGCTATATGGAATGTACTTTTTTCTTCTGAATAATGTTTCAGGGTCTGATGCATTCTTAGTTGAAGTCAATAGGAAGACACCTGATCGGTTCGCTTGATTCAGTAGGTTTTAATAATAGCTAAGTATTTAGAGTAAAGATATTTAAAATATAAGTAAGAAAGGGAGATCTGGATAACGTGAAAATTCTCTAAAGAATATATAAATGGTGAATTAAAATTTTCATGAGATGGAAGTAACTTCCCATTTAAAATATTTTTCAAGGCTTTTTCTTTGAATTTCAGCCTCTCTCTCCACTGATATTTATGGTTTTACTAAAACATTCAGGTAGAGAAATACCTGCCCTCATAAATCATTTGCAGATAATACTGGTTCAGACGCTCTCTGTCCAAATTGATAATGGATATCTGATTCAAAAGAAATGTCTTTTTTTCTCAAAAGTTCAATAGAGGATGCTGGAAGATGGTGGAGCCAAAAAAAACCCCAAAAAGCAACACCTCCCCCCACCCCTAATATCCATATCCAAAATAACCCTTCTTTAAATTTCAGGCTTGTGATTATCTGTTACGCTAGTTGCAGAAGTTGGCGACAGTAAACCATGTAATCATTCTCCGATTTGTGGCTTTATAATTCAGACTGCTTTTAGAAAGTTGAACTCAATGTCTATATTGAGAGACTTTTGCCAAATTGAAAAAAGTAACTGCATCATAAACAGGAAAAAAAATGTTTAAGCCTCCCAGTTTCAAGAAGCTTGGAGTCATCCCACCCCACTCTTTTGCTTTTAGAAATCAGAAGTGCACCTCGTTTCACTTCTTATGTTTTTATTAATGTGCAGATGTTTTTTAGGGTAACTTACTAAATTATTTATGATTTTGGTGGGAAATGTTTTGTTTTGTTTTTCTTTGATTGATTTACTCTTGCTGATGTTTCTTCTCTCGCTTTTGCACCTGTAGTTTTATTTTGTGACTCAATGGATGTAAGTGGAAATGGCATAAATTCAATTGCTTAGGTAGCATAAAAACAGATTTGAGTTTTGAGGAATTTTTACCTCACCTTATTGATATCCCTATTTTGGGAGAGGTTTGGGCTGAGTTTGAACTTCATGGGGTTTGTTTTATTTCCTTAATTTCCAGTGTTTTAGGTTTTAGTGACATCGATAATCTCAGAAGAAGCAGTCAGGCAGGGCTACGGACAGGAGATGAGTAAAGTCTTTTGGGAACTGGGAGAGGAAAAACTGCTGGAAAGGGAGAGTGGAAGCACCACTTGAACCATATATTACCTTCAGGAGCACAAGTTGGCCCCTACAGATGACAGTTACATGGTACATTCTTAGGATGGTGAAGGACATGTCTAGGATGTGGTCTGATACCTTTAAAATTCTTCCTGGTAAACGCAAATTCACAATACAGTCTATGTGTTAAAATTAGAGTTTAACTTCAGTTATGATTTAGATACAATACTTACATACTTTGCTTATTTTGTCCTCTGGAGACCTAAACTGCTATGCTTTTACATATCTGTCATGCATAGCAAATTGAAAGTGTATGTGTTGATTTGCTGGAAATGAGTCATGCACTAAAATCATGCAGATTCCATTGTATTTGTACAACCAGAAAACTCATATGAGCAGAGATGAAAAAGTAGGTGGAGTTGGCCTTGAAAGAGGTGCTCTAAACAAGCAATATGAAATAGCATTGTCACAAAGGATAATTGCAAAATACAATAAAAACAACTTCATACTTCAGAAGTGTTTCTGTTGCAGGTAAACGTTGCTGTGTAGTCTAAAGCATGCTTTACTTGCTGCAAGTCTGACCAAGATACTCTGGGACATTTTCAGAAATTTCCTTGTCTCTTAGATGCCTGTGTCCCAAAGCATCCTTATCACAGAGAGATTTTTAAAACTTTCTGTTGGTCAGTATTTATGGATTGACTCACAGATATCAGACATTTTTTTCATAGAAAGGAGTATTGCTGAGCAAGATTTTAAAGTAATGTAAATCAGCATAACACCTTTCATCTGCCTTGACTTTGACCTAGTTATAACTGATTTGTACCAGCTGAAGATTTAAATCTGCACTCACAAAAATAGTGGTTAAGAATAAACTTGTTGAACTGCAAAGCAATGGTGTATGGATGAACAGAACATGACACTGTTCGAAGAGAAAAATCGTATCCTGCAGTCTTGAATATTAAAACGCAATAACAAGATAAATAGCCTTGTATGTTTCCTGGCAGCATTTTATTCCATTTTATGTCTGAGTAATCCCTTTCACCTCACTGGACTTCTGATTTGTATGAGTGAAGATGAGAAGGCCAGTTGTGTAACCGGTGAAAGTGCAGCATTTAGTGCGAGTTGCAGAAAAACTCAGTTCTCTTCCCATCTTTGTGCTAGTTTGTAATTTAAGCATATTCCCCTACTGCAAAGCAACCTGCATTCATCAGACGATCTGCACAGCACAGGAAAAGTTACTTTTCTTCAGGGATTAAATCTGCAATTGTTTTACTGATGGCTGAGGGCTCTTACCATTTGGTTAGTTGAATAAATATCAGTTGGGATTTGATTTATGAAATAATGTCTCATTCCCTGTATGAAAGAAGAAAAATAATTTGTTTGATGACAGTCTTGCCAACCTATTTCCATTTCAGGTGGTATCTTCCAGGTTTTTCGGTCTCATTCTTCACCTCAATGTTTGTTTGTTTTGCATTGTAGAAAGATAGTTTCACCAACTGATATTAGAAACTTTCTAAAATTATGGAGTGCTATCTTCTTCAACTATCTTTGCAATTATGATACGGAAATATTGCATCAGCAACTTTCTAAACATAGTATGCAGTGGTGACACGAGTTAATTGAACAGTTAGGAGATAATGTAGTATCATTGACACGATTTACTATGTAATTACCATTGTTTCCAGTGGAGTTATCGTGTCGCTACCACCTAATATCATATGTTATTTTGTGATAACTGTGAAATTAACTTATCATCCTGTTTTGAGAGACTCTGTTGGTTTTAGACCAACCATTCTCCCTCAAAATTAAATATAAGAGCTCAGTAATAGACTGACCTGCCCAACAGCTTTGGAGTGTGGCAATTAAATCATAGGTCTTATATTGAAGCTTTGAAAGAATGTATTGCTAAATTAATTTCATTTAGGGTCCTGAATGGCTTCACTTCTAAATAAGCTTTCTTGGTGCAAGCATGTGTCTGTCTAAATGAATTTTGGTAAATATTTCTGTAAACATATATGCTGTGTTCATGCATCTAAAATTATGGTGAAGCAGTTTTATTGTAATTTGGCTTATCTCTTGTTTTTTTTCTTTTTCTTTTTTTTTCTTGTTGGAGTGAAGTGTAGTACATTTCAATGTAAATGAATAACTTTCTATTTTGTTTTCTTACTAGAATTCTCCTTGTTGTTCACATAGCGCATCTTTTTCCTCATTGCCTCAGCAAATGCATTAGCATTAACAGTCAAGACAAACCATTTGAGCTGTTAAACACATTGTATGTAGGAGTAGCAGAATAACCTGAGGGGCCCCGTAAATTCATCTGCCATTTCTGGGAATAAGCTTTTATATTTGTTTTCATGAAAAAAGTTAAATAGGCTGCTAGGGTCTGAATCTGACTTCTGTACAACAGGACAAATGAAATATGTGAGTACTAATTAGGGGGTCTTCAGTATATTTCACACTGTTATCTTCTGATATGGTAACTTGGTCTCATGTACACTTAATTCTAGTAAAATAGACGTTGGGTGTACTAATTAGCACCTGACTTTTACAGCAAATATTTTCTCTGTTATTCAACATGAATTACAAGGGTATGTTTCTCATTTTCTGTTTACATTTTGGGTTTGGTGTATTGATATGGAAGTGTGGAGTTTTATATATCTGTGAATATATCTCTAGTTGAAGTCCCTACTACTAAATGCTGTTTCGTAAACAGTTCTGGTGCTTGTACACGATTGAATGCGTCAGTATAGGTTTGCTGAATGAGCATTGTACGGTAAACCAGCCGTACCGTTGTGTTAGAGATTAATATTAAAAAAAAATCAGGGAGCAACAATACCTAGGAAAGAGGACTAAATGTCAGGAGACTCAGTGCCGGTAGCTAGCAAGAGAAAAAATATTTTAGCAGTTTTGCGCTGCCATGCTAACCTTTACTTTCCGTGTATATTAGGTAAGAAAAAGCTTTGAGGAGACTGTAGTGCCTTTCTTCCAAAGTGCAGGATTTTCTCTCCACATCAGTTTGAGATGGTATCTGTGATCAAAGGGACATATACTGTTCATATGCTTCCTCTGTACTTCAGAACGAGGGGTGACCTGGAGGGTGTATAAGTGCCCTTGTGTGGTTGCCTGGAAACTTTGGCCCACACAAGTGTCAACTTTCTTTCATGGTTATAAAGGAAGACTGAGCCTCACAGAGAGCTTTAGTCTTAGAGAAAAAAAGGTCCTTGTGTGTTTTAAAACAAGTGTCTCACCAGGAGATAATGGTAGAGCAGTGGGTTATAAATGATGTATTTTGTTCACTTTGCCTTGATAATGGCACGAGGGAAAAAAAAGTTCATCGCTTTCTTATCAAAATACTGTGACATTTCTCCTTCAACTGTAAAATTTCCTATCACATTCCTCTGTTGCAACAGCAACTAAATTTACTCGATTGTAGAGACTACATAATCTCTCATCAAAAGGTGTCTTTTTTATTCTTTCTTTTCTCCCTACTTATACTTCAGGAGAACCATCAATACTGCTCAAATCACTGTTTTTACAATGAACTAAATTTGCTTTTAAGGAATTTATACATTATCTTGTAACTACTATGCTTTTCCGTGCTGCCCTTTTTTCTGTCTTAGCCAAAGGCAGTGTGCCGTTTTCTGCTGTCATGTCTATTTACTCTGATCACATTCGTTTTTAATGATGTATTTTTACTGAAGCCAGTTACAAATGAAAGTGACTACTAATTGTTGAAGACCAAAAGCACTGAAAAACAGTTGAGATTCTTTTGAGTGATGACTTATTTTCAGTAAGTACAGACTGCTGTGTTATACAAGGCATGGCATTTTTGTTTTGCAGACATTTTTCTGTAGCAGTTCCAGCTTATGAAAGTGCAGGTCTGTATGTTCTTCTTAAGGGAACACATCCATTCGTCAGTTCAAGTTTTGGGTTGGTATCTGCCTGAACTATGGCTCTCAAACTGCACTTGTTTTTAAGGTTTCTGTTCCCTCAGATGGGAATGACCATGCAAATACAGTGATGCAGTTTGGGTACACTTTCCTAAATGCTTATTCAAAGCCATCTGAAGTAAATAGGAAATGTCACCAATGGGTTTTGGATAAGTTATATGTTTGTCCAAAACAGAGGAGCAGTATATGACTACCGCATGCAGCAGACTTTATTTCATCTGCAGAAGTTGGTGTGAAGCAAAGGTATAGTCACTTATAAAGCTATAGAAAACTATTGTCACAAGGGAATTTTCTCTTTCCGTGACTGTAATGGCAAACATTGTGAAATATTTAAATCCAAAGTGTATGTCTATTTACATTTTGAGTGTTATTACTGTAATGATACTAATGTTAAGGGCACTGGTGGGTCACTAATGAAGTTTGCAGCTTTTTAAACGAGATTCTCATAGTAAAGGTTCAACCATGGAGCTTTTGCCCAATATTTTTCCCATATTAGTTTCTATTATGGCTATAGCAAAGTTTATTATACAACTACACCTAACTGTTGTAACTAGAATATTAACAAAAATAAATAGTATTGCTAAAATGCAGAGGTAAATCTCAAGATGGAAACACATCTAAGAGAAAACAGATTAGTGTGCACGTGGAGTCTAGCCTTGAGTCCATACTGCAGGCACAAAGTATTTTTTTTCCTTCCAGCAGTTCAAATATCGAAGAACCATTTTAATGCTAATATAATAATTGACTACTTACAATGGATCCTGCTCAGAGTTACAATGTTCTCAGAATTATCTCCAGAGACATCTAGAGGATATGTGACATTCCCTGCAGGACTTGGAGCTGTGTACTTCAATAGTAGACTTCTAATAATAAGTAAAACCCCCTACATCAATTACGTGAAACTGCCAAGTGACGATGTGGATAAAATCTCTCTATATATGTAACGGTGTTCCGTGCCTGTCATGCAAATGTTCTGTTTCAACCAACTGTGACTTTTTTGATATTTTAGAGAAGCGTTTACTAGTGATTGGATCATCCTTTGGTAGAAATTACAAGTGAAGTAATACAGGGATGCGAGTGTTTTATGATATATGTGATGACTGGGGGTGAAATTGGGGATAAGTAAAAGTTCATTTGATGTTAGATACCTTGCTTTCATAGTCACATGGTAATCTGTTAGAGGATACATTCTCTTTAATCATAGTCTTTTGAAACACAGGCTTATGTATGGAGTGTTTGTGAAGTGCTTGACATTGTTTTCATGTTTTTCAAGGGAAAGCACAACCATCTGTTACGTTTGAGAAACTGCAAAGAATATTTTTATGCAAACTGCACTTCTATTAACAGTAAAACTCAAGAAAAGCTCCTGGTTTAAAATTTTACCCTTTCTAGTTGAAACTGTGAGATTACATAATAGTGGGATTATTATTTGCATTTAAATGGACAATGAAAACACTTGACTACCCAAGAAATATCCCTATGCCCTTGGACAAATAGTCTTTCTTTCACAGGACTAGGATCAGTGGCTCAGTGCATTCATATATAAATGTGTGTTTAAATTATTACTCTGCATATATATGCTGAGATGGCATCATGCTAAGTTAAAGAAAAAGAAACCTATCATAAACATACTGGTTTACCTACAGTCCTAACATACTGCACAAAATTCTACAAGTCATTTTTTACTTGAAAATCACCCCAAAAACCTCTTGAGTTGAATTTAACTTCCTGAAAATTGGGCAAATAACCACTACAGTTTCCATATTTGATTACCATCTCCAGGCTAGGTAGTGTGAGGTGTTGGGAAGCAAAGGGGGAATCCAAAATAATCACATTCTGGAATACTGAAAACATGAGCCTGGAACAGAAAAACATGCATTGTGCTTTTTGAAGGCATATCATAAACAGCAAAATGGGAAAATCAACAACAAAATCAAGAAACTGTTGTAGGTGTAGCAGCCTCATATTCTCACCATATGTCACTTCCTGATTTTACACCAGGTACTTGAGGGATCTTTTATTCCAGTTGCCAAAACTGGAGACTAAATCTAAGTAAACTCTCACACTTGTGACCACTCAGTGGCCTTAAATGTGTTTCAAAGCTTTGGCAAGCAAGCCAAAATCTGTAATATAATTGACAGGATATCCAGATAAGTTTGGCTTGGTGTGTCAAATGCAGGACTGAATAAGAAAAGCAGATGTCACCAAGAGGCAGGAGGTACTTTTGCACCTTTGCAGGAACAGGTATGCCTATCCAGAGTGGGCATAAATTGATTAGTATGTTGCTTTATTGCATTTGCTGATGTTATGTATTTCATGTGGTTGAGACCACCAAAAAGTAATCTACAGGACAGTCTGACCTAGGTCTAGTCAACCCAGCACACATTCTTAGCTGAGTAGCTATGGACAATATCCATTTTCTTGGCAACGTGAGCTGTAGGAAACATCTTTTTGAAAGCTGCAGAGCCTCCCCCTTTCTTTGGGGGTTAAATGCAAAATGGCAGCTTAGGGGTAGAATTTGCTTTACTGTTTATCCTGAGGATATGAAAAACATGAGCTCTTTATAAAACACATCTTGGTTTTCATAGCAAGGTATTGAATAGCTACTTTGGTGTGTTTTACGAAAATTTATTATTTTAGGGCTTAGATGTATATTATTTTTTTCAGTAGACTGTAAGAAGTATACAATGGCTATGGACTGTATTAGGGACACTTTTATGATGAAGAGATGAAAGGAAGGAAGATGATAAGTCTTACCAGGCAAAAATAAATACTTTTTTTTTCTGAGAGCACTATAAAATTCATGAGTGAGTATAAGCAATATAGATTATTTAGAATCTAGAACCTAGATTCTTTAGATTTTAGTCAAATATCAATCAACTGTTCCAGAAAATTTTATTCTCCAAATGTATCCAGCTTAGACTTGAATGCTGTCAGTGAAAACATGGCATGTTGCTGTATAAACATGGCAGTCTCTAAACTACAGTTTATTAAATTTGTTATGGACAAGCAAGTTGAGTGTTGGCAGAATTGACTGACATCTTGAAGACTGGGATGAAGTGCATAAGAATGAAAATGTTGGAAGTAATTGCAAATGTTATTGGGATAGAAGTCATGTAAAGATACATATAAAGGCTAATTATAAAAGGGAAGAGATTTTTGACTTGGGAAAAAGTTAAAATATTCCATCTGGAGAAGGTTGAAAAAATGTTGGGAAAAAGAAATTAAACATATATACGTTATGGATGTTGAAATTAGTAAGTGAAGATGCTTGTTGCTAATTGAGCTGGATGCTTGTTGCTGCTTGAGCTGGATGCAGTTTATTGCAACTTTTACATCTATTTGCTGTCAAGCGGCAATGCTTGCCAAATTCCCTTTTGCCTGCGTATTTCAGTATCAAATGATAATACGTTGGATGAAAATAATGAAAAATGAGATAAAAAAAGATTTCTAAAGGATTTCCATGAAGTACACTCTATATTGACAAAGTAGTAATTACAGTAACACTGCCTTTTAGCATTCTCTAATACTGCTTTTGCAGAAACCAATAAAAAGGTCTGAGGAGGTGAGACTAAAGATGAATGAGAAGAAAGAAGAAAACCGAAGGATGCTTGTAAAGAAGAAATGATTCTCTGTGCAGTGGGAATAAACTTTTTGGTTTACTGTGTGAACAAAATTTTTGTATTTGTAACAGTAAGGAAGTTTGATAGCAAGGCGTGTATTAGATTGATAGGACAAATAACATCAGACAAGTTAAAAAGACAAGGGGTCATTGATGGAAACAAAGACTCACACAGCTCTTACTCCTGCGTTGATTGTGTCCACATGCTCTTGTGCACACACACTCTCTTAGGGAAAAGGATAAGAAAGGTTACTGGGATGCCAAGTAAGTTGCTCCTATTTTTCATCCTACACTTTAATTTGTATGTAATACACAGATATGAAGCTGGGACAGGGGTAAATAGCCCATATAGCCCTTCTCCTCATCCTGCTTTTGTCCCACTTTGTCCCAGTTATTTTTCAAGTAGGTAATCTGATTTACAATATAATGTTCTCTAATTAATAATTTCCAGCAGAGGAAAGAGAAATTTTTCCTCTTAGTGTGGAAAAATTATGGTTTAGCATTAAGAGTTTGGATATGTGAACATGCCATTTTGGGTTAGCAAGTTCCATACATTGTCTTAACTGCTCATAACTGTCCATTAGTGTGCTTTAGATCATGAATTCAGAGTGATTTGACTCAGTCCTCTGAGCAGCATTCATTTAGCCAACTCTTTTTCTCCTTCTGCAAGTTACAAGCCTCAAACCCAGCACACATCTGCATTCAGTGCCTTTAGCAAAGAGATATAAAGCCTCAAAAATGTCATTACGTACAAGAGGCATGCAGGGTGGGTGAGATAAAATAATTGGTAGCAACTTTTCTCCATTGGTAAGCGAAGGCCAACACAGCAGTTTAAACCCTAGAGCCCTCAGGCAGAACCCCATAAATGCTCTGTTATTAGCAAAGTCTTTTGGTAGGTGAGTTATAATAAATGAACTACTGAATCGGTTTTTCTTGTGTAACTGCTGTGACTGTAAACACGTGAAAGAAAGCAATCATAAAAAACCATAATGACTGAAATCTGTTGTCATTTTTTCTTTTAAAATATTTCCATGTGCTTAGTGCTGCTTTCTTGCAGCAAGCTTTCTTGTGGTGAAGTGGATCACAGAAGATGCATTATTGATTATCTTATTGGAAATTGTTTGCATGTGAGAGATATTTTGTATTATTACTTGTGCAGAGTCCAACAGTTATGGGATAAAAAGGCCAAATGGGAATTTCACTTGATGGAGCCTTGCACATCCAGTACTCTTCTGTTGGGGGCTGGTGGTGGTGCAGCAGAAACAACAAAATGAGAGGTATTAAGATAGAAAACTCACAGCAGCCTGCGTTTCTGGAACTGGACAACTTGAATCAGGTAACCATATATGTCTTGTGTACAGTGTCAACATTGTGGTGTTGAATGCAGGTAATATGGCCTTCTTACATGTGGGAATTGATCTTTTTCCCTTGTTATGTTCACAGACCTAGTGCAAGAGAAGAGTCAAGCCTGTAGAAGCAGGCGCTGAAGATTTGCAGGTATGTGATGTCGAATGCCTGAACAACAAGACCATTGCTGTAGCAGAGGCACTTCAGATTTTGGTGCTGTCTCTAGAATTCCCAATGCCTTTAGCATTGCTCTCCATTATAATTAGAGATTTTTATTACTCTTCAACTTCCGCAAACATTTTGTGATTCTCTCCTGTAAAAACAAAAGGAAAAGGAGAACAAAGGGCCAAGGGCAACTGTAAGGAGGTATCCCCAGTTATACATTGTACGTGCTTTTATGTCATTAAAAGGGCTGTGATACAGCAGCTGGCAGATTATGGCTTCTCTTAACTTCAAGCAGATTGTGCCAGGAAGGTGAACAGAGACATGATATACTGAGTCTAATTTGTCATACTGTTTTTATGCCTATGAAGCCTGAAACATTGCAGTGTTTAGCTCGAAATACTGATCAAATTCACTTTTTCTAGAGGGTAGTGGCTTTCAGATTTAGTGAATGGAGTCTGAATGACATAGCTGTTAAGCTGTCAGTAGTCTTTAAGCTGTTGGCATCCCAAACTCCTGGAGAGAAAAGAAAAAACACTACTTTTTCTGCACTTAAAATACAAACACTTTCCTCTAGAATATTTTGGTAAAAAAGAATTGAATCCTAATTTGAATGAATATTTTCTAGTTATGAAGTCAATCCAATGATCTAAAAAACTAAATATATTTCGGAAAGTTGTTTTTTTTTAATATACGCTCACTTCCAAAACAAACCTCTCAGATTAAGCTGCACTTTAAGCAGACCCATTGATTTCTTCTACCTCTTCCATCCCACTGTCATGCTATGTGAGTGGTTCTCATTGTAAGGGTTGAAATATTCTGGTGTAATGAATGTTATGTGTTTGAAGTTACCGTTGATTTTCTCTATGTATTTTTTTTTTCAGAGTCCGCAATTTATCACCCTTACATATTCCATGGAACATGACTGGAGAGTTTCACGTTCATCATTAAAGGAAGAACAGTAACTGTAAAAATTTAATTTTGCACGTTCAAAAATGCCTTTGAAAACATGTTTGTACAAAGAGGAAACTTAACTGCAGAGAGTAATTTCATACACTTCTGTTTCAGTGGAAATTGAAAAACTGCTGAGAAAAGGTGAAGTGGTGATGGGGTGTGCATTCTGTGGGGGCATAGCAAAATTGTGCTGAATCATCGCATTGAATGTATAGGGCCTAACTGAAACCTGGTTAAGTCAATTAAAACCTTGATATTATTTTTCCTAGGTTTCAGATAACCTCATTTTTATTTTGTGAAATTATGTTTTGGTGGATTTTTTTTATTTACTCAGGCTTACATACCTCTGTCTTCATACTTCTTGTTAAGTCTCCTAATAATGCTGGTTTTAATTTGGTGTTCAAATTTTAATAATGCAAGTAGAAGCTGGGAAACAGTTACCTGAAGGTGATGTTCTCATATGCAAAATGTTTTTCTCAAAACTGCTACGTTTTATTTGATGGAAACGTTCAATTATTTAAATAAACTTCCTTTATGAAATAAAACTGCAGAGTGGTTGGTGTGATAGACTGGAATAATTTACTCAAGTCATCCATCTGGTAGCTCTGTTTCCATTGTTCTGTCCACCATTGTTGATAATCTTGAAAAACTCTAGATCTGTAGTTACGAATGCCAGACTGTTTTTGGCTGTATATCTCAAGAAAATACAAATTAGTCATATCTGTGACACATCATTCCAATGCATTATCTTTGCTGTGCGTTAGTACAGGTTTAATATTACATAAAATGATTTACATTCCAACAGTGGTGCAGCAGTATTTGTATAGCTACATGGTCCCAAAAACTTGGGAAACTCATTTTCTGTGTTTCCCCACAAATCCACGAAGGAATGAAAGGTATCAGTCTAAGAATAAGTTATGGATATGTTTTTTTCATAATGTATCTGGCAAGATAACTCTGAATCAAAATGAATAAACAAGACTGCTTTTAGCACTCAGATTTCGTGTGCTTAGATGTTTGTAGTTGGTGAAGAGCAGTGTGCCAGGAAGCAGCATTCTCGTTGCCATCTCCCAGTTGATGCAGTCTGTATCCCTTGTACACTAAAAGGAAAAGCACAATGAACCTTGCAGTCTCTTTCAAGGTCTGTCTATACAGATTGGTATTAATTTGGCAGGAAGATGTGTGTCAAAAGCGTACTGTGGTACATTATTGTTAAACTTGGAGTAAAGAAAATGTGTGAATGAAGCCATAAACAAAAAGGAAACCTTTACATTAACCTCTCCAGTTAGAAGTCTTCTCTAAAATCAGGAATGTGGACTGGCCAACTGCCCTGGGGACTAATTTAGACAATTTGGAATTGCTAATTCAAAATGTTTGAAATAGTGTCACTGAGAATTGTCTGCTATAAGCATTTCAATATCTACTACACAATAGTCGCTTGTTTAATCAGATTACAAAACAAAATGTTGACTGTCAGTCTTCCTGTGTCCAGAGGAGTTTTTGTAACCCATTCTTTTGTGCATCTTGTTCTTCATTCAGATTGTCATGTTATTTTGTAACCATGGAGAAGCAGGGAGGGATGCCTGTTGGTCGAATTTAGATATCTCCGGCTGAGTGCAAACCAATTTTTGAGAAAAATGAGAAAACATTTCTTAATGTAAATTGTACTGTCACTCCCTTATACCATCAGTGTAAAATGGATTTCTTTCCAGATCATCTGAACTGTGTAATTAGCATATTGTTAAAGCATAGATTTGAAAGTGCAAAATTGTATACATTTTTAGTGACTAAAGATAAATGCAATCACATCAAAGCAACCAATAATTGGTCAAATAATAAAACTTTAAAAATTTGGATAGAACTGTGGCATTTTCTAAGAACTTTACCAGCATTTTCTCTTAAAATTAGTCTTCGACTTTTTTTAAAAACAATCTACCTGTGCTTTGAATAGGAATAATTGAAGGGAAATGTGAATAACCATTGCTCCTAAAATCCTTCCAGATGGCTTGAGCCATTTTTGGAAGAGGATAGCATTTTGAGTCAATTATCAACTCCAGACGTAGCGAGTGTGATTTTGATGCTTTGCTTCCTTTTAACTTAACAAAGAAACTCTAACATTATTTTCTTACTCACATTCTCTTACTACTTTGGCTTTCAAAGGTAGGGACTGATTTGACATAAATCATCTAGCAAACAAAGTTTACTTTCCAGTGCCATTTTCTGAATAGTTTGTATGCTTTAGACTTCAGAATTATCCATATGCTGTATTGCTCAATAACATTTAAAAAAAAACCCAATATGGTTGCTTGTTTTAATTCATTTGTCTTGCTTCTGTATTTAGAGCATGTATAAAATGTAACTTCTCCATCATGTCACAAAAAGTTATTGCACTCTTGGGTTCATGAATTCAAGAAACATGACATAATAGACTGGCAAATATGGCCTTGTGTCTACTGATGATGATCCAAATCCACCCACTTATCTTGATCTGCCTATATTGTTAACAACATGGGATGTCACACAAGAAATTTTTCATTTTAACTGTTCTTTATGTAGTGCAGCATGGAATTTAGTTTTTATTGCCTTTCGGAGGGAAGTATCATACCTCTCAGTGAAATAATGGTTTTGTCAGACACTGGTATCTTTATTGTGTAGTGCTTTTAAATTCTACACTATTTATACCAAGCTTTCTTGGTGCAGGACAGGTGAGATGTGATGCCTCTGTTTCTCTGTAAGAGTACTTAAAGCTTTGTGGATACGGAAGGGTTGGTATGATAATTATGAGATCTGTGTTGTAGGTTTCAAACAAAATTATTTTGTTCTTCCAAGTGCTTTATGCATGTGCAAAATGTAAACAGCTCCTAGAAATGACTGACAAACCTAAAGCCTCTGCTCACAATCTTCATATTGATTTGCATGCCTCTTTCTGCTGTAATTATACTCGTTAAAAAGTGTAGACATTGATTTGCTTTTAGAGGTTTTATTACATTTGTTCATGACAGGGAGGAAAAGCAGTGGTTTTTTTTGCATCCACTGCCAATGTTTAGTTGTCAGGAGGTGTCTAAATGGTTGATTGTGATATAAGTCAAAGTATAATGCATGATAGTAAAACTCTTGGAATCAAAGAAGAATCTTAAAAATCCATTTGTCCTGGAATGATACTGAGGAGTGGGCTGCAACTCAAATTGAAATAATTTTAATTGGTGTAAATATTTCTATCAAGATGACAATAAATTAGAAAAGGAGATCTCTGTATGGTTCGGTGGCAAATGAGAAGGGTGCTGTGCAGTGAATGGTTTGCTTGCTTCTGTTATACATAATATTTTGGAACAATCAAACTCATTATTTCAAAGGTTATCATTTGCTATTTTGTGAGTGTATCTAAGACAGAAAAAGCAGTACATAAACAAATATTTTCCTATCTACATAAATTTGTTGGTCATACTTATTTCAAGAGTGAAAACATGGAACAGTTGAATTTAGATAAATTCCAATATTAAACAAAACCTATGGCCTAAAACTTCAAATACTACTTATATGAAAGCAGTCCTCTGTCTCTTTCTCTCTGATTGTCTTTTTCACTTTATTCAGAGTATACAGGGACTGAGCTTTGTTTAACTATTCTAAAAAATGATGCAGAGTATATATCAGAAACATAATCAAAGCCCCCTTGCAAGCCTACTTGCCAGAGACAAAAGAGAAGCAGCATATTTGAAAAGGGCATCCCTTTCAGAATGCCAAGTTACATTATTTTTTGCTGTGTGTATTAACAGTATCACCTAGAAGCTGTTGGTTCCTATTGACACAAGGTTCCTTTTGTCCTAGATAGTACACTTTATAGATAAATAAAAATACGCCTGCATACATACATATCTGTCCATCTATAATGTATATCTATGTATCTGGTTTACATTTTTTATATGTGCATTCTATGCAAACACAATTACAGTCCCCACTCTGGATTGCTTGCTATCTGGAAGGACCGGTCAATAAAAGGTGAGAGAAATGAAGTTTATTACTTCCAGAGTTACAGAAAGATTATGAGTGATTTTGGAAGTTTGATAACAAGTGAGTTTAGGACTAATTCATCAAGCCCAGATCTCTCAAGGTTATGACCAAAACATTTGCTGCAAGACTGGTATTCTCTGAAATACATATGTGTATCACCTTTTTTTGTTAGTTTCTTGTAACTGTTTATTGTGATATGTATGCAAATGTAATATATGGGAGCTAGAACAGGTTTGACTTGCCTGTTACGGGAGTTTCTTTGTTACTGCCTTTTGTATATGTGTCTGTCTCTCATTTTAGAAAGCAATTTCCAGTTTTATTAGTGGCCAAAAGGAGAAAACAGCAAATGCATTCAGAAGGTACAAAAACGTACTATGGCCATAGAAAGAGGAGATATTTTAGAACATTTTTTTCTGTTATTGTATTTAATTTTGTAAACTGCCAATTTTATTAATAGAACATTGAAGATGTTTACCTGCATCCTTTTTCAATATAATAATTTCCTATGTACTTAAATGTTTTAACTCTATATACTCTATTACAGGCTAAACTTCCTGTATTCTTATAGTACATCACCATTGCAGGATAATAATAAGTTGTTATAAATTGACATTTGTGGTTTTTAGTCAAGATAGTATAGGGACAGTTTTAATGCTTCCAAGAAAAAGTAATTTGTTAGTCTAGATATGTTCTGAGTTGTAATTCTTTTGATCTCTGTTGACACTGACTGTTTAATGGCTGTGCCTTGCCAGAAATAGTTTCCTAATTCTTCAGAATAATAAGTTTCTTGTTTGTATTTTGCGACGTTTTCAAGAAGCAGTGATTGTGACTGTTAGAGAAAGTTAGGGCTCTGCCAGCCCTCTGAGACCCAGAGCTTCTTATTTAGGCTGATATTTCCATTAAGGCCATAGAGGATGTGGACTTGTTCTCAGTCATTGTTTACAAAGATAAAGTTTAGGCTGTGAAGAGTCAATCTCAGGAGGTCATTCTCCAGCAGAAATATAGTCTGTGTCCTACTGCTGCAGACAGGCCCCAGTTGCCAGCCGTGACTGTTTCTTGGGCTCCCCAGTCTCAGCAACTGTTCCAGCAGCAATGGGGTATTGAAAACCTCTGCTCACGAAGGGGAAAGCAGTAAGGCAAAACAATTCGGGATATGCATTACACATAGGACGCCCTTGGGATGTCAATGAAGGTCGAGATCATTTCAGTACAGAAGGCTGCCACAATACCAATATTCTGCTGTCTTATGTAAGCCTCGGAGAAGGATTTGAGAAGAGCACAGGACTTGTGCTCAATCTCTGTTCAAGGGTTTATTTCACTTAAAGTTACAAATCTGTGACATACGTGGGTGTCACTCTTTCTATCAGCTTCAGAGTCTCTGCTGTGCTAAGAGACAACTGCATGTGAAAGCAGTGTGATAGTCCAGAATGAGGCACTGAAGGAGTGCATGAGGTTACTCTGGTCTATGTCCAGAACCAGCAGTCAGTTCGTGCCTGGAAATAGTGTTAAAAAGCTGTGTTAGTTGTTGCTGGTGCTTGATCATAGAAGATGTAGATAAGTACATAACTCAAGTGCTGGAACAGTGCACTGCCATGTGTCTGTTATGCATGGCCATCTCCAGCAAGCGCAAAGAAATGATTAATTTGAAACCTGATATTGTACATTATAGTTATACTACATTTATCTCTATTTATAATAATGCTGCTTTTCATATAAATTATAATGGATGGAACTATATATTGCATGCACGCAGTGGAGCGTGGTGTTCAATCTTGCTTTGTCCCAGTTCCCCTCTCACTTTCCTAATCTCAACAGTAACTAGCTAGATCTTTTGGATGGTCAGACTAAATAGTGATAAATTTAAGTCTGTGTTGAGATTTTTTTTTCTTGGTATTTTCCTCCTTTCAGAAGTTTGTTGTGAACATTGAAAGGAAATACAGGAATCACTTTAAAGCATCTGCTTCTTTTGTAAAGTATCTAGGGAGTTTGACTCACATACTCTGAGCCAGAAATTGGTATCTAAGCAGTGGTTTCATAACTCTGAATGTGCGTATCTGATACAAAGCAAATAACTTCATCTGCTGTTACTCAAATGATAGATGAAAATAGATCCTTCTATCTCTAAGCGTAAGTACTGTAAACTGAGAAAGCACAACAGATACAGTCACAGATGATCTCACTGCTCTTGCTTTTAGAGTTAAAAAGAACACTTTCCAAAACATTTTTGTTCATTTAATACATTTAATGATGTCAATATTAATAAAACAGTCTTCATATTAAGCTAACTTTAGTATTCCCTAATGGCATTCATAACTGCATTCACTAATGGCACAAGCTACCTTGATGTTTTTTTACTTTTTCCAAGTAAAAAGGCAACCCAACAATATTGGGTGAACATACAAACATCTATTAATTATTTTGTTTTAATATTATATATATTTATGCAAATAATATTGTAAAAAAAGAAAATGCTAGTGTCTTTCAGCTAAAAGGATTTCAAGAAGTCCTAGGAAAAGATTGACGGAGGCTGTGGTGAAATGTTTTAATTCTCTCACTGCAGAACAGTATCTATCTTAGAAAAGGCTTCACTCTGAGTTACATGAGCTATATTTTCAATTGTGTCCATTTCCATTGCTTTACATACAATGCTCCCTATGCCTCTAAATGTATTAGAGCCATATGAAGCAATGAAAAAAAGAGTCTGGGCTGAAATGTCTTTGCATGTATTGGGGGAGAATCTGCACACAAAGAGACATTTATTAGGGGCGACCGTACCGCTGCTGAGGAAAGGAGCAAACCCAAGAGTCCAGAAACAGACAATGATCTTATCAAGAAAACCCTCTTTAGTGATATCATCAGCCTGCTCTTGCCAAGTCTGGCATTTCTGTATTGGGTGTATTTGTGATGGAGCGAGAAAGAGCAAAGCTTTGCAAGCTCCATGTAGGGATAAAGTACCTGCTCAACCTACGGGGTCTGCACAGTGTTATAATATAATTGGAAATCATTTTTACCAATATGGAGTGTCCATTTGAGATTGGAGTTTACAGTATTCCTCTGCAGGAAAATTGCAGGGAGGGCTCTTCAGCTGCAATGATTGCCTTTGAGATATTTTTTCTGTATTTTTTTGAAAATAGTTCACTCCAGTTTTAACTCAACAAGTACAGGGAGTTACAAACCTCTTGAACTGAGCATCTAAATGTGAAGATGGGAAATTATTGAGGAAGGCAAAAATAATATTTTTTCTTCTTTTATGAGATATAGACTTAGAAAATAGAGGTGTAAATTGCTCTTGTAGTGAATAGTCTGGAAACTAAAGATAGTCACTTCTAATTTCATTGCAGGATCAGAACTTTCCCATGATGGCTGGCTTCATTTTACCTCTGTCTATAGACTAGATGCTGATATGAACAGAGTCTTTTTCCTGTTTGTAGAACTTGACTTTGAAACAAGAGAACAAATCTTTGGCATTTTTAGCATATCTTGAGTAAATATCTTTTTCTTTCTACTTCTATTTCATTTTTTATTTTGAGCAGGTTTCTGTAAGTTCAACAGAGAAGTCTAAATAAAGGGAAAGTCTGTACAGCTGTATAAGGATCTATTCTACTAAAAAGCTGATGCAGTCATGTTCATTATGTACTCCTTCTTTTTTGACTTCCAAGAAAAAACAGTACTTTTTGTAACAGTTTGGCTTAAGCCTTAAAAATATTTTGATGGTATAACTGATGGACAATTATTATGTGGTCTTCCATGAGCTGTATCTTTAGTAGCTACTCAATTTAGGTGCTATTTAACATTTGTTTAATGAATTGCTCTCCCTCCCTGTTCCTTCAAAATTTAGAAGATGTATTGACATTTCAAAGTGATGCAGATGTGTTCACCACTATAGGTCTGTGCATTTCTAACCTGGGATGGGATCTTGTGTTCCTACTAACTTCTGAAAGTTGCAGGAGTGTGTGGCACTATAAGATTGTAAAATTGATTCCGTTGTAGTCATTTTATATAGGCTAATGAAGACTTTACAAATAGAGTACAACTTCGAGTTTTTTAAGTGTCAGTGCATACACTGCTTTTGAAACCAGGGTCTCTGAAAACTCTGCCAGTGTTGCAAGACAGTGCACCTTCACTGAAGTTCACTCTGCATTGCTGTTGAGAATCTAAGGTTACATCAGCCAGGGTGGAGTACTATGTCAGTGTAGTGATCATAGCTGGAGCCCAGTGTAAACTACATACACATTATTGAAACTTTTTCTTGGTAAAGTTTTATAGCCTACCTGGTGATCTGGCTGCTT
Organism: Tapera naevia; assembly: GCA_033556795.1. Lineage (NCBI taxonomy): Eukaryota > Metazoa > Chordata > Aves > Cuculiformes > Neomorphidae > Tapera > Tapera naevia. The sequence goes on along the minus strand of JAUMJJ010000038.1, from coordinate 2,718,989 downwards.
GGAGGCACAGAATGGATTTGACCAGATGTCAGGTGAAATCACATCACTGAATGCATTGGAGACGCGCCTTTAAGCGTTCAGTTTTACCAGGACTCAGCTGAGCAATGAGGTATTATAATAAGTATATTCTATTTTGATGGTTTAGCTTATGAATTAAGCACTGTAATGACACACATGCCTAGGCTAAAAACTTCAATAGTGTTCAAATTCTGTTTATAGATGTGAATTCCTGCACTTCTTATGTTTAAGGATTGGAAATGTACTGTCTTCTCTCTCTCTGGCAAGGTTTATGATCCCTCTTTTTCTGGAGTATCTTCTATTCCCATTTTTCCAGGCTGTGTCCTTGTATGCTGATCAGACCGAACCTAGGTGTTCAAATGGTTCCTTCCTTAGGCTCCCTGTCTTGCCTTGTTTTTTATATTTATGCCCTCCACACACACACACCCCTCTTGTGGTCTTTTTTTCTGAAAATCTTTGCCTAGTTTTTTTCCTATCCTCAGTTTCAGAATATTCTCTCCTTCCCTTGTTTGTCCATTGTAGGACAGCAGTCTTACAGATAAGGATAACACCTGCACTCTTTACCATTTGCAGTACTAGAAGCAGGTAGGAGAGATAAAGTAACTCTGCTTCTGACTTTCAGGCTCTAAAGAAAGGCATGGAGCAACAAGATTTTTGTTACAGAAAATGGAGAAGCCTTTTCATTTCTCATCTTTACCTACAGTGCACAGGTGCCATGTGGGAGCATTGGCAAGGTGGGACAATGCAAGGCAGCTCGATTGGGAATGAAGGGACTTGTGGCAGCTTCTCCTGTGTTATGTTTGCTATCTAAAGCTGCTTCTAAGTGTGGGCAAAGGAGAGCGGTAGCTCAGAACAGTAAGTACTTGTGGGTACCTACTTCCCTCAAGACCATTGTGTTTCATGGTCTGGCTGACCCTACTCCTTAAGAGGGATGAGACCAGGGAGGAATGTGGTTAAAGAGAGGAGGTGGTGAGGAGTGGCAGCAACTTCAGAGAAAAGAAGAAGGCTACTGCTTTCATAAACCCTTGATAAATACCTCTAGTGGCAGCAGAATAGCAACCCTTCCTCCAGGGTGATTCCGCAGAGTTGTTATCTCAGCTTTTGGTCCCAAGTCTGTTCCTCCTTCCATCTTTCTCATCCAAACAGTGGCTGTGCCCTGTTTTCTCATCTTTGGGGCAGCCAAATTAGATTTTGCCTTTGCTTCTAGACAACCTGGATAACCTCTGTTTTGTCAAGACCCCTGTGAATACAATTTCTATTGCAAAGCAAATGGTCATTTCTTTTGAAGATTGATTGTAATTTGGTCTATTAATATTTGGGTTCCGACGTGAACTTGTCACATACGTATGTGTGTCTTACCTAGTAAGAAAACTACAGTTTTTGTATCCTAGAGCAGACTTGCAGTGCTGCAAAACAGATTGTGCCTGGACCCTGTACCTCCCAGATCTTCTCACTGCAGAGTCAGTGCACTGCCATACAGGTACAGTGCTACCTGTTGTGGAGAGATGTGAGAATTAGGTAACGCAATGTGTTAATCCCTGAGAGAAAAACACAATAGTGTGACATGGTTGACCATTTTCAGAATTTTTTTGCAGTGAGGTTAGTGAAACACTGGAACAGGTTGCCCAGAGAGGTGGTAGATGCTCGATCCCTGCAAATACTAAAGGTCAGATTGGATGGGACTCTGAGAAACCTGATAGTGTTGAAGGTGTCCTTGTTCACTGCAGGGACTGAATGACCTTTAAAAGTCCCTTCCAACCCAAACTAGTCTATGATTCTGTGATTCTGTGGTGCTATGAATTTCCTGTTACCCAGCGTTGTTCCACAACAGCAGTGACAACTGTCCAGTTGGTACTGGAAGGAGATTACTGCTTCTGACTCTCAGTTACACTTTTCAGGTGTTTAGGCCATTATATGTGTCCTCTGGAAAGGGAATGTTTCTGTCTTGCCACCTCTGTTATGTTATCTTTTCCAGTGTAATTACAAGGTAATTCAAAGCTCTCTATGTTAGGCTAATAGCTTCTGTTTCACTGCTGTCAGGCAGTACCACTTTGTGCACTTTCCATACTGCTTACCAGTCCACTTACCACTTACCTACGAAGAACATTTATTTTTTTCCCTGAATAGAGGCTCATCATAGGCAAATCATTAATGGAACATCAAAAAGATCCCATCTGTTAGAGTTGCATATGGCTAAGATCACAATTATCAAAAGTCTTTTTTTTCCACCATGCTTATCCGCACAATAAATGTAGTTGTCAGCAGGATAAGTTCACGCATCGGATAAGGTCACAATTTCATTTAGTGACAACTTCCAACAGCGTGAACTTACAAGGTTCGATTTATTAAAGAGTCAGAAAGGATAAGATCACTGCATGGCCAGCCTGATTTATCAGGGTTTGACTGGAGTACTTGAATAGAGAATGTCGTATTTCAAGTTTATGTTCAAAACTGTAGTTTAGTGTGTTGTGTCTCAGAGACCTGAAAATTGAGGGAGGAGAATTTAGAGGAGGTATCATCTCAGTAATACAGTTTATGTCTGACAAGGAAGTATATGAAAATTTAATATTGGAGCTACCATGTGAAGAATCACAGAAGTGGAAATGGGATAGTTCTCTACTATCAATGAACTGGTGTGTGCAAATGTACACATATTAGTTTGTTACAACAGAGCTAATCACCAGTCAAATAGCAATTGCAGATTCTTCCTATTCGTACAAGATGGCAGGCAGATCTTGGGCTCTGGACTGGACAACACTTAAGGACTTCTGAGAGTGTTTTTGACCTGCTCTCTCTGACTTCAGAACAGTCCTTGTTTGAAACTACAACATATATGGTATCTCTGGCATGCAAACCTGTTTGTTAGAGAGCCAGGTGGCTGTGCATTGGAAATATGCAAAGGAACCATTTGCTAGTGGAAATTACTGGTAGAGCCGCATGATGTCAAGTAGCCAATCTCTAAATATAGCAGAGGAAGAGCTTATTCTTTTTAAATTACTCCACTTAGAAAGTTATTCCTGATTAAAAATAAACCAAAACCCTACTGCCAAAGATATCAGTGACTTGCTTAGAAATGTTAAAACATTTGTAAATCTGGATACACTTACTTCTGAACAAAGTAGTTCACTTCTCCAAAATGCTGTTCATCATTCACCTTCAGATATACACTCCTTTGTGTCTTATTCCAGAATGAAATGAAAGCCAGTATTATTTTGTTGAGAAATACAATTATTTACAGGTGAATTCTTGGGGTATTTGAACTGTGGTCAAATCCTATTAAGGGCCAAAAGCTGTTGTTGGGTTCCTGTGTACACTGCAAGTTTTGTGGAGTTTTTTTAATTATTCTGATTTTATTGTAAAGGAAAACAAACCTGAACTGACCTCGCTTGCTTCTGTTTTATGCAAGCCCTATGTGGCATTCCTAAAAGAATTTGTATATGTAAGAAAAGAATCCTAAACTGGGTTCTTTCATTCTGGTTTTGTATCCACCAAGGTGGTCTAATATCTTAAAAGCCATGGGATGTTTTGTAGCTGTACTAGTGAGTCATGACTTGAGGCTTCTTTTACAGTGCAGCTATCATAAGTCTTTGAGTAATCACAGACTTTAAAAGTATGCTACATCAACAAGATAAGAGAAACAGCCCACAGCACTAACAGCATTATCTTTTACCAAAATTGATTAGGCCATACTATGTGTCTCAAATATTTTGTATAAACTTACTCAGCAAGCTGGAAATAAGTGTGTTCCTGAAAAAAAAATACTCATTCTGTAGCAAGGAAAAGGGAAGTAAATATCACTAACTGGAATGTCTCTTACCTAACTCACAGAAACTAAAGGCAGGGTATCATGTCCTTTTCAGTTAGATGGTTGACAAGTCTGCGATGGAAACAGCAAAATACAACTGCTTCATGACTTTGCCATAGAATATTGAATCCCAGGGGCTTGTATGAATTCTATACATTATAATTTACTGTTACATGACTGAACATTATGTTCAATGTTCAGTACTGAGGTGGTCTGTTGCAATTGCTGATCACTCGAAACTCCTAACAGTAGCACTGAATTTTCTGCTTCCTTTGAGCTGGAGTGCAGATTAAAGGCAGCTGCAGCAGTTTTTCATCCTTTCTTTCCTTTTCTTCCTGTTCATTTGGATCTCCATGGACAGGCAACTGTGACGAGTCAGTACCAGCTGAGTCTTTACACTTCTTACTGCAAGTGGTGATACGGCAATAAAATCTCCACTCCTTTTCCTTTTCCTGATGTAATCTGTGAAGATGCTGAGCAGTTGTACAGGGGACAGTAACTTCAGAAAGCACTTCTGAGTTACATCTGAACTTCTTCTGAGGCTGAAGGGGAAAATCTTCTCTTTCTGACACATTTTTCAAACTCAAATTTTAATTGAGAGTCACAGGGTGAGGTTTTTTTTTTTTTTGCTTTTCCCAGGGAAACTCCCTTGAGGTCATGAGTTGTTCAAGGCCACAAGTATCACATCACTTAAATGAGCGTTCCTCATCAATGGGAGACCGGGCCTGTCTGTTGCTGTAGTTTCAATACCATTCACCAAATAGGAAATTTCAGAGGAGCAAAATTGTTGTAAATGAATGCACGAAAGTTGCAGGCTCTGTACTCTGGGGTCAGGGGAATTCAGGAGAGGATTTTTTAATAGTGACATTTGTAATCTTGCTTCTACAAACCCTTGTACCAGCCCCTGGCATTCCTGCTTAGGGCAGACAAAGGAACGTATACAGGGATTTTACAAAAGATGCAGGCATGGTAAGAAAAAAAACAACCAATCTTAGCAGATGGTTGTAGACTCTGATTTGCAGTGTTTTTTTTTTTAACTTGCAGCTCTCTCCGTGTTAATTTTTTCTGCTAAACAAAGAAAGATTTTAAGTTAAAAAAAAAAAATCTTTGCCAAGGATCAAATTGTAATGTGCTGCACCCTGTACGAGCATAAACAAAATGTCTGTTTGTCAGAACATTTGAGCAGATTATCCTTCCCAACTCTTATATTCACCCATACTCTTAAAATGGCTGCTGGTCATGGTGACCAGATAGAAATATATCTTTTTTTGGAGAGCAATGATCAAGACAAACAGGAAAGTTATATAACAGAATGTTTTGTAACACTGTCTGTAGTCGGCTACTCTGTAATGGTGTTCTAAGTGGAGGGAAAGTTACAGCAGCTCCAATACAATTCAGCATGCTACTACCCTGTCTGTAGTACATTTCAATGTATTCATGCATGCTGAAATGTATTGCCCAAACTACAACTTGAGATTGTGACAAAAGAGAATAAAAAAAAAAAAAAAAATCCATATCCACTTATTTAATTATCAGCTGGAGGTAAAAGGTGGTCTTGGAAAACAATTGTTTATTTTTATGTTCGCCTCAAACCTTAGCTACTTAGCAGGTATAACATTCGTGTTATTAATTTTATTGAAAATATGAAATTTAATGATATATACCTTAAAACTTAGGTAGGTTTTTGGATATCGCTGGATGATCTGCCCTAAGTTTGTCGTTCTTAATCCATTAAAAGATAGGCCTGCTTGTAAATCCACAGGTACAGATAAGGAGTCACTGTTTGACTGTGTCTGAACTCTTTTCAAATGAAAAATGTCAGTGGCAGAAAGGGAGGCTGAATTATTTTTTAAAAGGGTTTTCAAAGATTCTCATGATTCCTCTGGTATCAGTTAAATGTGACATGTCCATAGACATGGCTGTTTTTTAGTGTGTAAAAGCAAGCAAATGCTAGTTTTCATCTCTATGTAGAGAGAAAATGCTGCAGTGTGCCTAAGCGATCAACGTGTTACCTTGCAATACCAGAGAGATTTCTCTCTTTCATAATTAACATATAAAGAGATTTTTTTAAAGGTAATACAATTTGTAACAATGTGACTGGAGGAAGGAAAAAATACTTTTTTTTTTCCTTTATAGATGCCTGTATATCACATCTGCAAATTAGATTTAATTAATCCATAAGCTTTCCTGCTCACATACTGTCTTTTAAGTGTCATAGCACTGTCACAATGAAGACTCACCTGCATACATAGAAGCTTTTGTAAAATAATACAGATTTGTTTCCTAAATTTGTTCCAGTTTGCAGGAAGAGTCTGGGACACAATTTTGTGTAGAGTAGTATTGTAATCTGCAAGACTCAGAGATGAAATTTAGATTTCTGTGCTTGAAAATGGAAGTCTTCTCTTTGGAAGAGAGAAGATTAGCCCCTGCAAACAAGAAAAACCTTCTCAGCCTGGCTGCAACATAAATCTAGGCATCCATCAGAATGGTTAGCTTGGGGAAGTCTGTGGAGACTTCCTGTAAGCCAGGAGAAGTTACTCACTTCCTCCTGCCCAAGGTTCGTTTTAAAACAACTTCCAGTTCTAAATCTGGGACAAGTTTACTTCTTGCACAGTTGGACTTGACTCTGTTCTGTGTAAAAGCACCATCCTGATTTGGGGTAGAGTTGTTGAGAAGGGGTGTGCTGATGCGAAAGGCAGGAATTACTGTTGCATCTGATTGGTATGAAGAGGGACAAAGGGTCTTTGGCAGGCAAGGAAAAGGGGTTGAAAGAATCATGGCTGCAGTGAGGTCAAGGTGAGCTCTGCTGCTTGTGAAAGCAGCAGATTTTCTGCATACCTCCAGGATGACCAAAGCTCAGAAATGCAACATGTAAGAATTCAGTTAAAATTCTAACAGGAGAAGCACAGATCAGCACACCCCCGCTTCCATTTTATCCTCCTTAAAATTTGAAACCACAATTTATTTGAATTGTTTTAGAGAAGAACGTTAGAAATTGTGTATATAAGCACAGCTGTTACAACATTTTTAATGGAAACACTTGTTCATAGAAAAATAGGCTATTGAAGAGATTGCTTTCAAAGAAAGGCTGTCCAGACTATTTTTTTAATCCCGAAATGAAGCAAAAAAAAAAAAGGTTGGGGAGAAAGGTGGTGACTGAATTTTATTTTTCAATACACAGTAATGATCAGTTGTGTATTATTCTTTCCCTTGGCACTGGAAAAACCCAGAAAATTTCAAGTGGGTTAAAGTAACAATTTCACTTGTAGCTGTTAAGTTTGAAGCACTTACTTTCAAAAATAAAATGTTTTTGAATAAATGAAGAATTTGTACATACTAAAAAAAAATCGCTATACTCACCCTCATTACTTTTACATATTTTTTGTTAAAACCTTAAGCTAGCAATTTAATTTATTTTGGGTGTAATTCTAAAATGTTTCTACCTGTAAAATTTCACTTAATTCAACATTCAAATTGTGGATTTATTTCACCATAAAGTACATCTCTCAAAGTTTTAGCAGCTGAGTGCTTGAAAATGTGGTCTTACAACACCAAAATGCATCAGACAAGTTAATGCACCAGGTGTGGATGCTATTGCACTCTCTGCTTTCCACTATCATCTCTCCCGTCCTCAACATTTCTTAAGAACTTTTATGAAACCACTATTCCGAATAAAAACACCATCAAAATCTAACGCCTGTGAAAAGGTGCAAGAAAGGAACGGGGGTTTCTAAACCAAATTTGAATATATAAGGGGAAAAGTTTTTCTTTTGCAGGATTACAAGATCACTTGTTTTTCAGACAAGCATAAATAATTCTCATTATATGGATTCTCAGAATGTTGTGTGTATAAAGCTGACACAAAGGCAGAGGTGGTTGTTGTCAAGGCACAAGTGAAAGTACTCTCAACCCTGCTTGTTTTCTTTGTTTGTAGGAGAGTTGGAGGTGGTCCAGAAAGATGGGGAGCGCAAGATTCAGAGCCGGCAGCAGCTTCCGGTTGGAACTACATGGGGACCTTTTGCTGGGAAGATGGATCTGAATAATAACACCTTGGTATGTAGATGCTCTGAGACATTTTGCTTCATTATATTGTGTGCTGTTCTTTAGGGAATAGCCTGAATTACTACTCAGCTGGAGCATTTGAAAGCAGGCATTGTTAGCTTTCATGGATAGTGGTATTTGGCACTTTTCCCATTAGTTCATCTATGGCAACCATCCACGTAAAGTTATTTAGAGCGCAGGTTAATAGCATTTAACTTGTTATTTTACAGAAAAAAGGGAAATGTCACTTCCTTGTTTGCTTAACCAAGCTATTGCATTTCAGTAGTAATATCTGATTTTCAGTGGCTTTTTAAATTTTTCATAGCATTAATTGCTCAATAAGTATTTCCCATTAATATATCATATACAAAATAAATAGCTACATCATTTTAGGATAAAATCCGTTAAATATGTGGTAGTGTTAATGTTACTGAACATAGCAAGATCTTCTGTCAGATTAAAATTATTTTGAAAGATACCAGAAGGCACCTGTGGTATAATGTATTCTCAGTTAGCCTTGATTTTATTCTGATTGCAAAAAGTATGTGGACTGTATTGCTTAAAAGTAATGCTTTGCTGGTCTTAGTTCAGTGCACTGAAAATCGTAACTTTCCTAGGTCTTAATTTCATTTCAATTTTGTTTGTATTGTTTTTAAGTCTGAATTCCAATAGCATTTGTATATTGTTCAGGTTAATTTTCTGAGGATATCTGGAAAGGTGGCCCTGTATTGAAAAATGGCAACAAGTATTTGTAGAAGAAGGATTTAGGCAATCTTGGAATGTACATTGCCCTGCAGGATACTTCCAAAGAACCGTTAATCAACTGAATCACTGATTGCTATTACAGACTTTGCATGAATGTATTAGCATAAAGACCTGTGGAACTGTTTCACGAAACTGTATTACATACATTTGGGGTAGGTATGGCCCTACTGTAAATTGAGAAGCTGACCCTCCCAGTGTTGGTGATATTGTCCTGTCCTTGGAGAACCTCAGGAGAGTGAGGAGTGCTGAGCTGCTGGAGTAACATATTGGATAGAGTGAGAGATGAGTTAGACTCCTTAGCATAATTTATTAATCAAAAGACACTAACAAGATATTACAGAAAATGGCTTAGAAACTTTGCCTTAGTTTCCTAGAGTTTAGTGTTCCCAACCCAGATCGTATTTCCCATTCAGGCACATCAATAAAGGATGTATTTTGAAAAGTACTGGACATTCAAATCATCTCTGTTTTCCCCATCTATTTAATTTAATTTTTATTTCTTCATCTGTTTGATTCTTGGTCTGTCAGCGTTCTGTTTTGGTTTTTTTTTTATAAAATAATGTTTGTGACAACAGTAAATCAAATATTTTTCTAAGTTCCATTATTAGTATTTTCATTAACTTTCATACAACAGAAACCTTCATCCTGGTATAGCTCAAAATCAGTCTATGCAATACCTTAAGAAAAATGCTAACTTTTTGTTGTCCCTATTGCCCTGTCCACTTGACCCACTTCCTTATGTTTATAAGACTTAGAAGATAATGTTTGTGTATGGGAGGTAATGTTGAGTGACCTTTCACTACAAAATTTATCATTATCAGATATTCTTAGGATGAATTTGCAACATGTCAGCAGTTGATCATATTGTTTCGTTTTTGTTTTCTGAAAGAAACATAAATCAGGAGCTTCGTTCTCCTTTGGCAGCATATTAAGGTCTGTTATTACTTTTTAAATTTGGGCAAATACCACTTTAATAAAAACATTTAGCTGAGATATTTTTGTTTTAATGCCTTGTTATTAAGCAGTGAGCAGAGCTGACTCAGTGTGGTGATTGTAATGGAATGGAACAACATTCTCAACTCTGTTCAGAGAGATGTGGGATGAAAATCTTCACAGCTTTTTCTCACTGACCTGGAAACATACTCTTTCGTTTCTTGTCAAATTAAAAAATAACAGTGTTTTTGCTAACACTTGAAAGATTTTACCTTTGTTTTGCCCACTAATATAAATACATTTCTATATCCGAAAAAGTCAACAGAATTATCCTTTGAGATAGTCAAAACTGAACTGGATATGATCTTGAGCAATCTAGGTTAATTTCGAAGTTGGACCTGGCTTTGAAGATTGCCATGCTTTGAGCAGGAGTTAGGACTGGATGACCTCCAGATGTTCCTTCCAACCTGAATTATTCTATAATTCTAATTATTGTTTCTTTTCCTGAATATCAGGTGTTTCCTGTAAGCCTACATTTGTTACTTTAAAATGCTGTGTGGAGGAATGTAAACTTTTTGATAAATCTTTAATTTACTGTTTAAGCAACACAAACCCAGTGACAGTTTCTACATATTTTTATTTTACCTTTTTTTTCTCTTGAAACAATTATGATTTATTTATGATTTTTCTGTTTGCTTGACACTTTTGGTTACTTTTATCACTAGCATACATACAGTATCACAGTATCACAGTATCACATTATCATAAGGTTGGAAAGGACCTCTGAGATCATCAAGTCCAACCTATAACCCAACACTAACACCAACACCCACACTAACACCAACCATCATCTAAACCATGGCACTCAGTGCCTCATCCAGTCTCCCTTTAAACACCTCCAGGGTCGGTGACTCCACCACCTCCCTGGGCAGCACATTCCAATGGCCAATCACCCTTTCAGTGAAGAATTTTTTCCTCATATCAAGTCTAAACTTTCCCTGACGAAGCTTAAGTCCATGCCCTCTGGTTCTGCCACTGGTCACCTGAGAGAAGAGACCAACCCCTGCCTGACTACAACCTCCTTTTAGGTAGTTGTAGAGAGCAATGAGGTCTCCCCTGAGCCTCCTCTTCTTCAGACTAAACAGCCCCAACTCCCTCAGTCGCTCCTCGTAGGACTTGTGCTCCAGCCCCCTCACCATCTTCATTGCCCTCCTCTGAACACACTCCAGCATCCTGACATCTTCCCAAGCTGAGGGGCCCAGAACTGTACACAGTATTCAAGGTGAGGCCTGACCAGTGCCGAGTACAGGGGGACGATAACTTATCTGGTCCTGCTCGCCTGCTCTCCTGTTCTTGATGCAGGCCAGAATGCCACTGGCCTTCTTGGCCACCTGGGCACACTGCTGGCTCATGTTGAGCTTCCTGTCAACCAGCACTCCCAGGTCCCTTTCTGCCTGACTACTCTCCAGCCACTCTGTCCCCAGTCTGTAGCTCTGCATGGGATTATTGCGTCCAAAATGAAGTATCCAACATTTGGATTTATTAAACATCATCCCATTAGAATCGACCCATCTCTTCAATCTGTCCAGGTCCCTCTGTAGGGCCATCCTACCCTCTAGCACATCAACCCTTCCTCCCAGCTTGGTATCATCTGCAAACTTGCTGATGATGGACTCAATCCCCTCATCCAGATCATCAATAAAGATATTAAACAGGACTGGACCCAATACTGATCCCTGGGGGTCATCACTGGTAACCGGCCGCCAACTGGATGAGACACCATTGACCACCACCCTCTGGGCTCAGCCATCCAGCCAATTCCTAACCCAGCACAGAGTGCTCCTATCAAAGCCATGGGCTGCCAGCTTCCCTAGGAGTCTACTGTGGGACACAGTGTCAAAGGCCTTGCTGAAGTCCAGGTATACCACATCCACAGCCTTCCTCTCATCCACCAGGCGAATCACATGGTCATAAAAGGAGATCAGGTTGGTCAGGCAGGACCTACCCCTCCTAAACCCATGCTGGCTGGGCCTGATCTCTTGGCTGTTCTGCAGGTGCCACATAATTGCACCCAGTATTATCTGCTCCATAATTTTACCTAGGACCGAGGTCAGGCTGACAGGTCTGTAATTACCTGGATCATCCTTACGGCCCTTCTTATGGATGGGCGTCACATTGGCCAACTTCCAGTCTTCCAGAAGTGACCAATTTGAGCTCCAGCTGGGCTTTTGCTTCTCTGATTTTTTTCCTACACGACATAACAACATCTTTGAACACGACCTGGCTTACGGCCCCTTCTTTCCAACAGTGATACTTTTTCTTGCTTAGTTCCTTCAGAAGCTCCTTACTCATCGAGGCCGGCCATCTGCCCCTACGACTCTTCTTACAACACATGGGGACAGCCTGCTCCTGCACCTTCAAGATTTCATTCTTGAAGTTCATCCTGCCTTCCTGGACCCCCTTGCCACTAAGAACTATTTCCAAGGGTATATTCCTGACCAGTTCCTTAAATAATCCAAAATCTGCCCGCCGAAAGTCCAGCATCGATGTCCTGTTCCTGGCTTTTCTTGTTACATTGTTTAGAGAGAACTCAATTATCTCATGATCACTACACCCCAGACAGCCTCCGACCACAGCATCACCCACCAGCCCTTCTTTGTTTGTAAACAGCACGTCAAGAAGAGCCTCACCCCTAGTGGGCTCACTCACCAGCTGTGACAGAAAGCAGTCCTCAATACACTCTAAGAACCTCCTGGACTGCCTCCTCTTGGCAGCGTTAAATTCCCAGCAGATATCCTAAAATAACAAGGGCAGCCGATCTAGAGGCCACCTCCAGCTGTTTAAACAATAAAAGATCCATCTCCTCCTTCTGGTCAGGCAGTCTGTAACATACTCCAAGCAGGAGGTCAGACCTGACTGCCCCTCTGACCCTTACCCATAGGCATTCAATCTGGTCATCACCGATCTCGACTTCAACAGCATCCAGGGTTTCCTTAGTATAGAGGGCTACCCCTCCACCTCTTCTCTCACGCCTGTCTCTCCTGAAGAGCCTGTAGCCTTCCATGGCTACTCCAGTTATGAGAGTCGTTCCACCATGTTTCTGTGATAGCAACTATGTCATAGCTCTCCCGCTGAACCAGGACTTCCAGCTCCTCCTGCTTGTTCCCCATACTGCGTGCGTTTGTGTACATGCACTTCAGTTGGGTTACTGACAACACCCTTTGAGATGGCTCATCCTCCACAGCAACATCTTTGGTGAGCCTAGTAACTCCCCCCTCCCCCTTCATACCTAGTTTAAAGCCCTCTCATCAAGCCCTGCCTGCTCCTGAGCTAGAATCCTCCCACCCTTTGTAGTTAGACGAGACCCATCTGGGTCAAGCAGGGCAGGTGCCGTAAAGGTTTCTCCATGATCATAGAACCCAAAATTCCTTTGCCAGCACCAGCCGCTAAGCCTTTTTTTAAGAGCGTGGATTCTCTTGTTCCTATCTGTATACATCCCTGCCACCGGATGCACCGAGCAGAACACCACCTGTGCTCCTGCATTATCCATTGACGGTCCCAGCTCCTGGAATTCCTTTTTAACAGCCCTTGACCCTCTTTTAGCTAGCTCATCACTGCCAGCCTGTACCACCAGAAGCGGGTAATAATCTGATGGTTTAATTATGTCCGGGAGTCTCTTAGCCATGTCCCCTACCCGGGCTTGGGGAAGGCAGCAGACTTCGCTATTAGTTGGATCCGGTCTACATATAGGTCCCTCCATCCCTTTCAGAAGGGAGTCACCCACTACAAGTACCCTCCTTTTCTTTTTCTTACTTGAAGTCCTGACCTGTCTGACAGGCAATGTGAAGTCATTAACCTCCTCAGGTGAGTTCTCTGTGATACCTTCTTTTGTTCATAAGGGGAGCTGTGTTTGTTTACTTGAATTATTTATATCTGTTTTGGAAAGCTTATTTGAGTAAATTCCCTAGAATTCAATCAAACTTTTACATCAGCAGCTGAGAGCACGTTCAGTTAATTTCTGAATGAGAACTTCAGAAAACATTGCACTGTTATAAACTTCAAATAATTTCTAGAAAAGAGCTTCAATATAAATTTTTGGTATAGAGGGGAAGGGCAGAAAAATACAGAGTATCTTAGGTGAGTAAATATCACAATTTTTGCAGCTAGTCTCTTTATTGGAAAATATTTTTGTGGATGACTATAAATATCTTACCTGGCTTTAGCACTAGCAACTTGGCACTGCCTCACAGAATTCATTACCTAACTATAACAGTTATAACTTACTAATGTTGTACTCCTCACTGTATACAGCTTATACATGTAATTTCCTGTCGAAGTTCTTATTTCAAGTAGTGCGGTGTTGCTGAATACAGTCTCACTGCTGGTTACTCAGGAGATGGAGCAAGGTAATTAATTCCGCATAGTAGTTAATTGAGTCACCATGCCAGATGTCAAATACCTTTTTTATCTTTCAGGTTTCTGTCTTGAAGTATAGTAATGATATACATCTCAGGCTAGTTGAAGTTTGGGTACCGTGAACAAAAATGATGTAAGTGCTGTTTGCGATTGCAATAGAAGTAGCTTCCTAATAGTAGGAGTTGACTTCAGCAGCAGTGTTGCAGCACTGCTGGGAGATACAGTAGAGCAAGGTCTGTATCAGGACTACCAAATGCTCAGACTCTAATGGTAGACTTTAAATATCTCAATGACTAATGAAGTTCTTAATTTTTCTCATTTAGGAGTTAGCCAATGCTCATGAGTTAGAGTGATCAAAACCCCTTCCAAAATAATGTACACCATTGCAGTACTCTTACCGCTGTTGAATGATCTGCATGCAACCACCATAAATCTTAAGAAGATTGTTTTTAACAGCAAACACTGAGTCTCAGATCTTAAAACTCATCTAGGCGTTTAATTCCCACTTCAGTCTGAATTTAAGAATTCCTTATACCATTGTTAAATATTTATAGATATCTATTTAGATAGTTTTATTGTATTTAGAGTGATAGATCTATTTAGATACTTCTGTTCCTGTTATTTAGCAGAACTGGGAAAATTCTCCTGCTGTCAGCTACATACATAGTTTGTATCTGTCTGCACAGCTGAGCATAGAAGTTATTGTCTTCCGTTTCCTTCTCCTTCTTCCACTTTCCATCAGCTCTTCCAAAATAGTTGATAGTCCCAAGAAAATGAAATGTGTAGGAGTATGTTTTCAAGCATAGAAAGTGTACTTCTAAAATAAGAGCTTGTTTTCTTGTTTTATGGTAAAAAGAGATCACCTACATATTTCCAGATTCTCTTTGAGATTTAATATAATCTTGCTTTTTCGACCAACAAACACATGCAGAGTTTTGTACAATACTGCTTTCTATCTACAGTTGGTAAGAACTCAGCTCTACAAGGAAGGCAACATGATTCAAACGCTAGTTTTACCAGGAAGACTCCAACTTTACACTTTGCTGCGTCACAGAAAATTCAGTAATTCATAGGTAACTAAAAGTAGAAAGGAGTATATTACGAAATACTTGTCTTTAACAGGAAAGTAAATTTGAAAAAATGTCAAGTCTAAGGGGAAGAGACGGATGAGAAGAGCATTAGACACCTCTAGGCTGATCATACAAACCACTGAAGGAGTACCTGCTGCATGTAAGCAGCTCTGCAATCAAGGCACTGGCAGTCTTTTTAGGAAAAAGCTGTTTGCTTGCTTTTTTCCCAGCTGTAAATATTTTCCCTCTTTGAGGGGATAACTTGGTGGGAGTGAAAACCTTGGAAATACGTGGCACATAACTGCATTAGCCCACAATGGATGTTGAGCAGCAGCTCACACTATTGCTCTACTAGTTCAGTGGAGGCATTGTGAAAGACCTTTTTCCTTGGCTGCCGCCATCTAGTTTTTGGTTTTAATCTGTGCCCATGGCAGGATTTTGCAAAGCAAAACAATGAGCAGCTGGATCCTTCCCCCATTCTCATCATCTTGTTGCAAGGAAGAGCATATGGGGTAGGCCTGTATCAGCCTGATAAGAAAATAAGGATTCAGCCTGGCTGTGAAGGGAATCTGCGGGAGGAAAGTGTGCAGAGTTTTGCCAGACGAGTGGTGGGGTACAGCAGGGACCATTGAATGGGATGTAGGAGGTTCAGTGTGACACTTCTTCTGGAAGATGATATCCACATAAAACTGTTGACTGGGTAGCATGTGAGGGGCTGAGGAGCCAAGGTTCAAAATGCAGTTAAGTTACTCACTGGCTAATCTGTGGCTGGTCACTTCGGGTCGAATCCTCATCTTCGTAGTAGCCAGCAACTTTAAATCTTTGGAGCTGCAGTGGTAGAATTTGCTGGGCACTTTGGCTGGAGGTGCAGTATGGCCACTGAGACAGCCATTGGTCAGTCTGTAATCCGTTTGTAGTGTAGGCTGTAGTCTCTGGTTCTCTAGTTCAAACACAGAAAGGGCTAATACAGTTTTTATCTTTAGATATTTACCTGCAAATGGGGATTTGGGCTCCTATTAACATAGAGACATTTTTATATTTCATTACCAGAAATACTGTATTAAGTAATGTACCTTGATTCTAATCTTTTTTGTACTAGGTTTATACCTTTAACTACCCCAAGAGACTGCAAAAGATTTCTTTCTCGTTTTTACTGCCATTACTGCCAGGCTTTTTGTGGTTAAAACTAGTTTAAAATCACTTTCTTTTGTCCCAAATACGAGCAGGTGTTAAAGTAGCAGCTCACTGTGTCAAACTTGTGATGATGTGCTCATACACTGTGCAAATGTCAGGGTTGGCCACTTCATACAAACTGAAACATTAAAAAAAAATGGAGATATGTTTGAGATGATGTGGACATCCACATGGCCGTCCGCTTTACCTCACCTTATATGAAGTGCTTTCCCATTAGACATATAGTTGAGGGGAATGCAATGTCAGAACTTTATTTGAAACTTTTGTGCAGAGTTGTAGTTTAGATGCTTCTTTTCTTCCCCCAAAATTAGTTATTTCTGCTCCTTTATTTATATTTACACAACAGAGTTTATTTAAAATGTTACTAATATGATAGCAAGATGTGGTAATGATCTGAATAAATACTGTTTTGAAAGAAGTCAAAAGTGGTTGTGGAAGTAACCAGTTTGTGGAATTAGTTTCCGTAACGCAAATAGCTGATGAAGCAACATGTTCCATGAAAAGAAAGAGCACACTGATCATGCACCTCTGTTTAAATACTATTAATACACTGATATTGGTACAGCATGCCGTTACCATAGCCTTAATTTTAAGATATTAAATGTTTCAGGGACATGCGGATACTGTGTATTTAAAAAAAGAAAAAACAACCGAAGCCCAGAAAAGTTCACATGAAGACAGGATTGAATTTATGCTCTTCCTTTTATTTCTCTGTTTTTGAATCAATGATTTCCAGAACGTAGTATTATGTCAATAGGGGAATTTGATGTAAAGTTGGTTTTGTTTTTTAACCCCTTTTCCTTGGCTACAGCCCTTTTTTTTCAAGACTCCACATACCTCTGGTTCATTTTGACACCTGTTTTTCAAAACAGCAGATCTTTAACATTTGTTTAAAACTACCAATGGTCACTTTGAAAGTTTTTTAAAAAGAAATTAGTTAAATGGATCTTACTATAAGTATCTTCATTAAGGAGACTTTATCCTAATGCTATTATAAGTAAGTCGTAAACGTCACCAAATATTCATATTTAACTAACTCTGTTCCTTGGGAGAAAACTCTATAAATTGTCTTGGGAGAAAACTCAATAAACTTTCTATCTGCCCTGTTTTAGCAAGCTTCATCTCAGTAGGGGTGTCCTTCTCAAAGTGAGAATGTACCCTGGGACATCTTGCCAGGGAGCAGCTGAGAGCAGCATGAGGGGATGGCCCAATAGAAGAAATGAGGCAAGGTCAGGAGCCCAAGATAGAAAAAGGGCAAGAAAATTTGTTTTGGGGCCTCCCTAGCAGCAGAAACAGAGAGAGATACTGTCTGTAAATGACAAGTACGTCCATTTAGAATGTGGGGGAAGGCAGAGAAAAGACAATGTGTACAGAAGTACATATTGGACTGTAAAGCTTTTTAGAGAGAAACACTGAAATAAACTGCGCAGTAGCAACATATTCTTGTGCTGCTAGACTACGGTCACTTGGGCTAATCTCTATACTATCGCTTTTAAGTTTCAAATTTCCTGTTGTAGATTTTGCTGAATTTTTACACAACTTTTAGAATGGATTGTAGTCTTACTTAAAGAACTTTGTGTAGGAGAAATAATAGCTCCATTTGAGGTCATTCACGTAGCTCTGTAAGCTGAAATACCTAACAGGCACAAGTTCAACACCCATGTTTAAGAAAAGGAATTTAACATTAATGTTGTCCTCCGAGGAAATTTTTAAAATTATTGCTTTTTATAATGATATTTCTTCTTATATATGAAACGTATTATTGTAGACTTAAGCAGATATAAAATGTAAGATTTAAATATTCAGCAGGTTTTGAAATAACTTTATTCTCACTAAATGTTAAAGAACGCCTTTTTTTTTTACTCTGAAATAAAATTCCGTTTCTAAAATGTTGACACTTTTTTCAGTAGTTTCACATCCATGGAAAAAGCAAAGAAAATTCTAACTACATCATTTTAGTGGAACATGGTGCTATGAAGTTGCTTGTGTCTGTGAAGACATTTTCTTTGTTAAGGCAAGAATTTGGAAGTTGCAATAAGCATTTTGTGCATGGGCACTGAACTGAAAGACGTGGAGGCTTGTATTGTTTCTTTGACCACAAGAAAATAAAGTGTTGTGGATCTTCCTGGTTCCTTTGGGGCAATTGCACATGGTTACACACCTGGCCAAGGGTATAGTGTACATTGGTAGTAAAGCACCATGATGCTGTTGCCTTTGGAACTGTGGTAACGCTTGTGTTGCTCTCAGTACAATGTTGAGACGTATTGTCTGGACATACAAATTACATGTGATCATGAAAAATCAATATGTGCTTTCTGTAAGACTTGTGGAGGCAGTACTGGGCAGTTGCTTGGAATAAATTCTACGTTAGAGAAAATCTGTTGTGAGAAGAAAATTCAGTGTTTGGTGGTGTCAGAATTTCTTTGGGCGGATAAAAGTACAGACTAAGGTACCATATAATAATAACAATAACAGGATTTAAAAAGATTGCCTATCTTTATTTAAAAAAATGACTTCAGGTAAAGGAATGTACCTGTGGTTTCAGTGAAGGCTGTGGTTGCTTTGTGGTCACTGTGATGGAATGATCTAAATTCTAAACATCAGTTCCCTTTTTGTCTGAATATGCCGTTAAATTTTCAAGAATGATGGAAATAAAAGGTATTTCTAGTTAATTAATTACCAGGCAAATTAATTTCATTCTGTGAAAGTGTGGTTTTGAATATTTTGAATGGAAAAAACCCCTCAGTATTTATAGTAAGTATAGTTAGCACAGTATTTTAGAATACATCAATGTATAAAAAAATTGTAAGTATAGTAAGAATATACATTTGTACATTTATGTATATGCAGGGTATTTATGAGTATTTAAAACCTGTTATTGGGTCCTAAAAACCAGAGTTTCATTTGAAATACTAACATTTTGCTGAGCTTTCTTCTCAGTTTATCTCCATGTCTAATGATGTTGTATTATCACATAGCCAGTAGCAAAATTTGTCCTTTTCCAGATGTAGCAGATACACTTTGCACCACTGAAATATGGGCAATACAGAGCTTAGCCTGAGATCTTAAGTGCTGAGTAAAGTTTGTAAATATACTGGACCTCACTTGTCAAGCCCTGAGAACAAGTTCATCAGTCTTCTCCTGTGGTGGCTCTTCAGGCTCCAGGGGAGCTGAAAAGACAGTGATGTCCAGCCATTAGGGCTCCACCGTGAAGAGTGTGGGAGCCACCATTGCTTGCAATCCTTGCCCTCTCTGCCAGCCCCAGATTATCTGCAGCAGTGGAAAGGCTGCAGCAAGGAAAAGAGTGCCCTGCACAGCTAGTACCCTATGCTGATGATTTTTTGTGTTTATAGGGGCTTGTGCATGTCCTGATAGTCCATATATGATAAATTATGGATTTTATCATCAGATCTGATATTGTTTCATACTCCTGTCCCATCTTAAGTAACTCAGTATTGATTAGTAAACTTTTGTCCCTCTTGTTTTCACTAATGCTTTTTTTCATGTTTTTTACGGATGAGATAGAAGGGAAAAATATGTCAATGTATTTACAAATTTTTTTACAAATTGTGAAACGTTTATTATAATTACAATAATGTATTTTCATAATTATTCCTTGAACAATTTTAATATACTTAGGGACTAATCGACTTTTACATAGAAAAAATAACGTCCTTTCTTTGCTTTAAGGGAAGGATAGCAGTCTGAATGCTATTGATGCATTTTGAATAAACTACATAGTATTTGAGATATCATCGTAGTTTATGTAGATTTTTCTCACTCTGAGAAAATGTCTTATAATTATAATACTCCCTGTCACAGATTGGTATTCTGTGTCTAGGTTTTGGCATTTCAGTTGATCTCTGAAGAGCATAGAAGAGATGTTTCTTATATGTTAGTAATTATTATTATATCTGTATATATTTATAAACATCTCACCTTTCCCAAAATTCTTTGTTTTTTCTTTGAGGCTTTCTTTTCCACATGACAGTCTCTAATCTGGGCAATGAGTGGCCATCTTTTTTAAAAGATGAAACTGGAACTACTGCCATGTGCGAAGACATTAAAGACAAATTTAGGGGAGCTGAGGGAGGTGTGCCTCAGCACTGGGGAGGTGAGGAAGGATTCTTCCCTCTCTCCCCATTCTGCAAGCTGTTGTCCTCGCTTTTGGAAGAAAACTGGGACAAATTAGCATAAAGGGAAGAGAGCAGTAAAGCAGAAAACAATAGTGAGTAGAAAATAGCTACTTCTTTTTTTTGCTTGTGTTGAAGCAAGCCTATTTTTGCTAGTGCTGATCTTTAGTTCCACTGTGGATCTCATAGTACCTTCTAGTCTTATCTTTCTGCTTTTGTGGTGTTTCTTCCTCTTGTCTGTGTTTGCAGTCACTACATAGTTAGTTATATTTGTTAAACACCAGATCATATTCTTCTCGTTTAGGATCCACTTGTTTTACCTTACCCCTGTTTATCTTCTCAGTCCAGTCAAATCACCTCCCTTCCTCCAAGCCAAAATACCATCTCAGTCCTGTACAGCTGTGTGGTGGAGAGTTTCCATTACTTCCTGGATCCACCTGGATCATGGTCCATGGAAGGATGTGATAGGTTCCATTAAATGAACCTGCCAGATTCATATGTGTAGGTGTCAGCAAGGGAGATTTAGGTTAGATAAGAGAAAGAGATTCCTAAGAGTAATGAGAGTGAAAGGCTGTAAAAAGTTCAGGAGGCTATAGTAAACCTGTGGCTGATGTGTATAAGAACGGGCTGAACCAAGACGACAGGCATTGTATAAGCACAGCTGAGCTGTGGCACAGGGAAAGGAAATGGTGCAGATGACCCTGTGGCTTTAGACACTCTAATGCTGAGAAATATCTGCAGCCAACTTCACTTGTTCGACTGCCCAGAGATGCCTGCAGGTAGCTAAAATCTTTCAAGATTGGCTTTAAAAGGCCAGAATGAGACACTGTTTTTGTAGAAAATGGCAGATGGGACGTTACAGCAGGCTAGACAGTTGGTCGCACCAGTATAGGATACCGTTTTCAAAATCTAATTCAAATATAACAAGGACTTGCTAGGAGATAAGGGAGTAAGCAGCTATATTTCTTTGGCATGTCCCTTCGCAATTGCATGCAGGGTTTTTTCCTTCTGAATATTCTCCCTTCCCACTCCGGTTTCTTGCTAGCTAAAGTTAGAATTAACACTCTGTGTGTAACCAAATCAGTGCAGCTTTTTCACTGTATTTTTTCCAGCTGCACTTAGGACTTTATTTCTAGAGTATTCTCTACCTCTTTTTTAAGAAATGCTGCCTGATTTATAAAGATCATTGTCCCAGGTTTCTGTGTCACAGATTTTCAAAATCAAAGCACTTGTATTGCATTTTCAGGATGCCAAATGTGTGCACTTTGATCTGGCGGTACAGCATGCCTGAGGGAGTAAGCTGAATCTTGATTTCTTTAGTCAGTCATATGCTATCAGGTACCAGAGCCCCGATTAAGCAGACTCAAAAAGAGAGAACACACCATGCACACCATGAGTTAGATGTGGAAACGTTTGTGAGGAGGCTCTTGGCATCACCTGAATCCTCGCTGCTCATTTTGTGGTACTGTTTCTGTACTAGCAAATCTCTTTAATGCATACAGCGACAGTAACAGGCACCTGCCTGTCACAACTGACTGCACAAGCACTGATTACTTTTGAAAACACTTCCCCCTCTACCACCGCCTTCAGCAGTGGAAAATAAGAATATCCATGTTTTGAAACTCGTCCTCTCACAAATGTGAGACCAATTAGTGTGATTGTGCCTCCTTAACATTCCTTGAACTCTCACTTCCAAGCCAATTGTTACCACTTGTTGAAGTTAAGATGGCTGTGTAGTAGTAGCACTCGCTATGCTTGCTCTGGCTAGCGGCATATATGGGACTACATAGCCTTTATGACCTTTAATAAGCATTTTCTTGTCGGTAGTACCAAAGCTACTTGATTTAATTCTTCGCTCACTATAATTACCATTGCTATGAGGAATCCTAAACTCTTCAGAAACGTGATTGTGATGTTTTCATGGTTTTCTGTGTTTCTCTGTGGTATTGAAGAGAAGGACTTGCAAAGTCTGCTTTGGGATAGTTGCAAAGTGTGGGAAGTAAAGAGATTCAGGGGATCGCATTCACTGGCGTGGCACACTGCAGCTTGGTAAGGGATAACATAGATCATTGAAATTATTCTTTGAAAATAATGTTCAACATACACAAATCTCTTCCAAATGACGTGTGTATTAGAGATCACAGTTTGTATGCCCGCATTTTTTACTCTAACTTGGTGATTTTCCATTTCTATGAATAGTCTTCAAAAAAAAAGTAAAGCAATGAAAGAGAATGCATGATAATCCCAAATTTTAAATGGTGCACTTAGGAGTTGGTTTTGTGTAGCACTGAGCAGCAGCAGGACATGCTGAGCACCTCAAGCTTTCATTCAAAGTAGTAGGGCTGGGGTATGCTTAGCATTTCATGATACTGAACGTTGCAAGTACAACCTATAAACATTACAACCTATAAACCTATAAATATTTGTTATTTTATTTGACCTTGAGGATGGGACTGATTTGATAGGGTTAAGGTCAATGAGTGTATCATTTTTAGCCAAGATATGGAGTACATGGATAGTTCTGCTTTATTTTAGTGTGTTAACATCTGGCAGCATTCTGTGTTCCATATGTTGCTGATTGTCCTGATACATTCATCTTCAACGATTATCAAAAAGATTTCAGTGCTCTGGAGTTAATCACACATTTGAGAAGACAAATACATGAAGATAAGTAGAAAAGCTGCATGTTGGGTTTTGTGCATAAGACCAATATTTGGGTAATCTTTGCATGTATCAATTTAAAAATGTTTTTTTAAATTGACTTAATTATCTAATGTCTGTAAGGATGAGAAATAGCATATTAGAGTTCAATATTGTTATCACAATAGACATGGAGAACATCGTTCTTTGCAAATCTGATTGTGCCCTTTAATACTATGTATTGCACGCTTGTTTCTACTAATGATGAATAGTTAAAGAGGCTTTAGATTTGCACCCTTTTCTCATGTATTATTATTATACGGCTTCAGTATATGAAAGTTTATCTCTGCTTGTGCTATTTCATTACAAAAAAACACACATGTAACTAATCATCAATTGGCT
The DNA here is from genome assembly GCA_033556795.1 of Tapera naevia. NCBI lineage: Eukaryota > Metazoa > Chordata > Aves > Cuculiformes > Neomorphidae > Tapera > Tapera naevia. The sequence goes on along the minus strand of JAUMJJ010000038.1, from coordinate 2,695,572 downwards.
TTTTTTTCCTCTTTTTTTTTTTTTTAATACCAGTGTTTTCAGTTTTCCTAGGTTGAAAATATTTTTACTGGGGCTAAAAATTATTATTTTCATTCTGTGCTTTTTTGGCCTTACATGCTAACAGCTTCAGGGGAGAAACTCTAAAGAGCTTCACAGAGAATTTGCCACATCAAAGCACGTGTTCTCTTTTACAGTACCTGAAAATGCAGAAAGTCTGCCATGATCAGAACAAATAGCGAGGCAAAAATCAAACAAAGCCAGATGCCTGTGAACCTTGTACCTCTCTTGTGGCTTTTGCCCCTGCACCCATTCACCTTAGAGACCAGTCCTTTAGGCTAACCCACTGTAGGGCTATCCCATACTCTATATCCCTGCAAAAAAAAATGATTGAAATATGAAAACAGCTGCAGGGCTCAAAGTCTAAAAAGATGACCCTTTGGTTCACACACCTCCTTTAAGACAGCCCCTTGCTACTCTACTCTCTGCTAAAAAGGAGGGGCACCATGAAATCAACTGTGGCTGTGGCTCTTCAGGCAAATGCTAAAGCCAAGGTCCGTCCACACAACTTGGCATGGGACGTCTGGTCAAGATAGATATCAGGAAAGCAACAGGACAGCTAAAGTGGCAACAAAACAGAAGGTACAGAGCAAACTAAAGTAGCAATGTTGCTACTCAATATTTCTCTCTTAATTTAATATCCATCTTTTCAAAGAAAAAATGAAGGCAGCAAAATCTCTTAGGGCACATAACATATCCATATCCACCATTCAGATACAACTTGTTTTATTTCATCATGCACAAATTTGTTTAGATCTTAGCAGTGACCACTCTTTCTGTTGCCAATATCTATTAATGATAATTACTACAAATACTATACTCACTCAGTGATAGCATCACATCATAGTGAGGAAGATTGTAATCTTATCTAAACTATTCTGTTTAACTCTGACACTCCTTCTATTATAGTGAGGCCCTGATAAGATCATGCCTGTTAGTATCAGACATTAGTTGGAATCAATATTTGAAAATGTGCCTGTTTTTGCTTAATAGCAAAGTTAGTGCGAGGGTCAGAGTGAGATCATTTGTTGGATGAGATTGTACAGCTTCATCTTGTAATGGAAATGTGTTCTTTGCTTCAGCTGTTGGTGAAAAGTAAAAACGAGCTCTTTGAAAGCTGTTCAGCTTTGCTAATAATCACTGTGTAAGGAAGATACAATCAGTATGATATTTAACATCTGTAGTGCTGCAGCATGTTGAGGTTCTAGTCAGGAACTGGTGCTCCTTTGTTCTAGACTCTGTCTGAACCTGATACTAAAAAGACAGCTGCTGACCTCAGATAGTTCAGATGCTGGTTTTAGACCAGACATAAATACAATGGTGACAATCAAGTGTGGGAGGCAAAAGCTAAACCAGAGATAATTAAGATCAGTATAATAAACAACAGTTACGTCACACTAGAGCAGCAGACATGAGTTTTGTAGAGATAGTGAATAAAAAATGCAGCAAGTATGCAGATTATTTCAGAGAGTTCTTTCTACATGCATCAGTCTAGTGGAAGAAGATCCAAATAATTTGGGGATGTTTATTTAGATGGGAATTTTGAAACTCATCTGCTGGTAAAGAAGGGTGTAATCTAGATCAGTGATGGTGAAACCTTTTAGTACCTGGTGCCAAATTTATTTTAAAAAGCTCAGAAGCTCATGTGCTGCCAACATAAATCTCTCTGTACTGAACTTGGCATCAGTGCCAGCACTTCACGGTTACTGGTGGAGATGAACAGTCAGAAAACACAAAGCACCATAATGCTGTTTTGCTGAAAAATATATTTTCTCTTATTGTAAGACTTTTCAGTTTTGGTCAAATAAACCAAAACAAATCCCTGAGGACATGGCATGGGATGTATGAGAGCTTCAGTGCCCCTTTCTCGTCAAAAGCGTTAATTTTTACTCTTTCATAAATAAAAAAGTCCAACATAATAAATTTAAAATAAAAAGTGAATAGAATGACCCATTGTTTTGATCACTGGAATGCAAAATATGAGTGACACCAGTTCTTTGAATGAAATTGGAGTCAAAGGACCTCATGCACAACTTCCAGTGCGAGATAAGTGCCATGACCACTGGGCTACTCTAGAGAGAATGACTCCAAGAGATATTTTAATACATCTGTTAAATCATTTCAGTATATAATATTTTTTAAATTATTTTATAAATTTTTGCATTTTTGTAATGGGATTTTTGTTTGAATGCCCAGCTCTTTATTTCAGTGAAGAACTGATATTAGTGATGAGCTAAGACCTGGACTGTGCTTACCAATGGTTTCTATGTCAGTTATGTCTCTCATCACTGAGTGTGTCTGGTCTTAACTTCTGTCTTCCTGTGGTTTGACTTGGATTTCCTTTACATTTCCCAATTTGATTAAAAGTCCTCATATTTGACACAGCAGTCACTAAATTTATTTTCTGAAAGAGATGAATGTATGCGTGAGAGGAGTGATAGTTTTCAGTAGACAAATTCATAAAATTTCTAATTAGGAATAAAACATATATTGTCATGTGTTCTTCTAATTATGTATGTTTACGTCATTACAAGTATCACGTATGTGCCAAGTGGTAGTTATGAAAAGGTGAAAGTGTAATTTATGGTTGTTCAAACACAAAAGTAAGTGGAGTAACTAATAAGTTGTTGCACCAGTGTTAACAGTGAAAGCATGTCTGAATTCAATGTCATTGTATTGCCTTTTCATTCAATTAAATACTATCGCTTACGCTTTTAATATCATATAAGAAAGCATTATAAATGGAAATAAAAAAAAAAAGTGGATTTATAGATTAAATTCTTCCCCCATTAGATGTGCATAAGGATATTTGAGCATTATTTTGCCAATAGAGTGAGACATTTTCATATTTTCATTGAATCAGGCATAATTTTAAACACAATATGAATAATAAAAATGTAGATTTCATTTTACTTTTTATTTTAGTTGTAATAAATAGAGGGAGGAGCAGAGGAATTTCTAAATCATCCCTGAAAAAAATTTGAAGAATTTATCTTGAATGACATATGAAATATGTCAAGAATTTAGATATGTGTCACAATGCAGTACAGAATTTTTTTGAGACTCATTTTTCTCTATTTCGCCATCTCTGTTTTACTCTGTGTGCATCCCAAAAGTGTTCCTTGAGTGTTCTGATGCTACATTACAGTATTTTTGTACAAAAATAGGTGTTTTCTCATATATACATTCCCACAGCATGGCCTTCAGTAGATTATTGACACAATATGTCATGAATGCCACTGAAAAATAAGGTACTGGTACAATTTTGAAGCAGTAGAATTTAAACAGTGATTTCTTTAAAATCTTACTTCTTTTAACAACTAATTCTCCTGATTTATTTCTTTGTGTCTTAATTGTGAAATATGGTTTCAAATTCATGGAATATCAAAGACAAATTTTACTTGTACTTTTTTACTTCACAAGTCTTTGTGCCACGTGTTTGGCCACGGCATGCTAGGTGCACAACCCCAAATGCTGCAGTGGCCAAGAAACAGAACTGTTTCTTTCCTGTTTTGAAACAACAATGAGACTGATTTTTGACATAATGCAAAACAGAGCACTGCAGTTTTCTACCTTACTCCCAGGTCAAGAATGTCATTAAGGCAACTGAATATATCTGAAGAAAAAGTGGGGTTTTGTTGTTTTTTCATGGATAGCCCTGCTTTCTCCCTAAATAAAGAATGATGATAATAACAGATATAATAACAAAATATTCCACTTTTGCTCCATTCCATAGTGGTCAGCATTGGCCGTATACCGCATTTTAAAGACCTGTTAAGCTTGTATGCCAGAAATTCACTTTAAACCTGACTCTAAAGCAGTAAGAGAAGATTAAAGACAATCATACATGGATAAATAATGCACAATAATGCTTATGACTGAATTCTAGGAGTTTATTTGATGATTTTTAGTTGTTTGACTCAAACTTTCTTCCTCAAGAAGTTCTTGATATTCCGACTTTCCTATTAAATGTTAAAAAACAGATAATCATGCTTTTATTATTATAATGTCTGAACCAACATGGCAAAAAGAGGAAATCCCTTTCTGTAAGAACTTACTGACAAAGAACAGGAAAAGAGTATAATTAGATCACCATTTTTACGATGGGAGATGAAGGTACAAGGACGTTAATGGCCCTACTTGACAGCAGTCTGGAGGTCTCAGGTTTCCTACAGGTTAAGAAATCACTGTGTTACAAGATCATTACCCAGAGTGATGAGCAGGCACCCAAAGAATTGTACATTAGCAGCCTACGAATTGAACTAATTTTTATAGAATCTTCATGTAAAAAATAGTTGCTGAAAACTAGGCATGTCTGTTCATAAGACATTTCATGATAGAAAAGAAGACTAAACTTATAAGTGTTATACACAGATATTAACTGAAAATAAAATGCAAATACAAAGCAATGTTCCTTTGAACACATTCTCAAATATGCCATCTTTGAAAACCGGAAGAAAATAAATAGACTTTTACAGAAGTCCAATAAATGAGTACTCTGCAAAATATTGCATCATTTCATAACTGATGTGTTAAAATTGTAATATGAAATCCAGATTTGTAAAGAGTAGGATACCTTAGCATGTAAAGGAATGATTAAACCAATTGATAGGACACTAGTGTGCATAGTCTGGATTATGTCTTTCAAAAAGTGAAAGTGCTTGATGATGGTCTAGCAGCTCTATGTTTCCAATAGGCCAATACAGTCTATACTAAAAAGAGCTGGTTGGCATAGTGATTGGGAATTGAATGTTATTTGTAGCTCCATATTTCTGTCTTTAGGAGTCTAAAAACTAGGAGGTTGGTATTAATAAGAGGGTTTGTGTATAAATCCTTTGTAATGAGGCTGTACCTCTTCAGTCATTTGTATTAATTTTAACTTTAGATATGAACATCATTCTCTGAAAGGGGTGACAACTAAAATAAGTAATTTCACAAATGTCTTCAGGGGGAAAAAAAAAATCCCTGGGTTCTTTTTTTGGTCCTTTGATTAGTTTTGGGTGGTTTTTTTTTGCGGCAGAGGGAGTCTGGAGCTGTTTACAGGATCACCCTAGATATCATGCCATGCTCTCCACATTATGGCAGCATTTGTGCAGATACTGGCAAAGATAAGTTCTGGATTGTATGAAGGAAACTATTATGTAGGAGAACTACTAACTATAACATGTAGTTCAAGAGGTATAAATATTCTTGCTATCCTTAACTCATGTCAAAAACTCTCAGCAAATGCCTAGAGATCAACATCAACCCCAGTCATTGATATTACTACCATGTAATTCTTATTTTTAGTTGTCGTGTTTGGCTGATTACTTATTAACCCCTTTCCCTTCCCATATCTTCTGATATTTATCTCTTCTTTCTGTTTCTGGCACTTACCTTCTCCTCACCTTTCCAGTCTCTCCTTGTCTACTCTTCCAGCCATGCTTCCTTCTCCTTTCTCTAATTTCTGTCTTTTTTCTTAGCGACTTTCAAGATGGATTCTTCCATGCTCAAGGACTTGTCCTTCCTTAATTTCAAGCTCCACCCCAAACAGGTAATCTAGAGTACACTGTCTGGAAGTAGCCTTTGGAGCTATTTTTAAGCAGAAAAAAAAAATAATGGAAATTTTGTGTAGAAATGTGTGAATTTTTTCCCTGTTCCAGGTAGTACACTCATTGCTGTGGCTAGTCATAGGGCTGACCTGAAAAGTATCTGTGTACTTTTATTGATACCCCTTGCTTCACTAGTTCTAGGGACACAAGTAGCTCATGTCTTTGGGCATTAGGTGTGCACTATGAGAGCAAGAAGGAATCTCTTGCCCCATCCCTGCCCACGTTTAACATTACACGCTATTAGTCAGGTGTATTAAGGGCTTACTGTGCCTTCTTCTACCTAAGCATGAGACATGGGTACTACCAGAGGCAAGCTAGCAGGCTCGATGGGTTGGTGGACTGATCTTACGCATTAAATCCCATGCTTTTGTGATATGTTGACAGACCCTTACCCTAAACAGTGCTAGCAGGCACTGCTGTAATAAAACCAAACTGACTCATGTGCTGCTTCTGAGATTTTCCATAAAAGCAGCATAAATGTTAATGAATAAATAATCTTCTAAATTTCTTACAATAACTGAGCTTACCCCAGGCAGGATGTGCCACTGTAGATCAAGGTTTGCAATATGTGTGAATTCCTTATTCCTGGTAGTGCGGTGGAAAAGTTTGTCACTCCCCATGCCATTTATTTCTCTGTAAGGCATTGAGGGCTTAGGTCTCTTGTCTTTACACACATCCTTGCTCATACTAAGTCGCTAACACTAGGAGCTAACAAAAATTTTTTGAGGAAAGAAAGATAACAGGGAAAACATGCAAAATATTAGTTAAATTAATAAAATAATCCCACTTCCCTGATCTTGTGTGCAGAGAGAAAGGAAGAAATTGAATTGAAAATGCATTAGGTAATGCCTGATCTAGGAATTAATCTGCTTACTTACACACAGCAGAGATACAAATTCTCTTGAGATAACTAACTTGGTTTCTGATGTGGTATAATCCATGTTTACACAAGCATACTTAAATTGCACTGAATTGCAAAGAGAAAAGATTCCTGTGTAAAATGAAGCAGAGATGGAAAGCAAAATGAGAAAAAAAATCTTTTTTGTCATACAGTAGTCTTCTATTTCTTACCATTCAAAAGAGCACATTAAAAGAAATACATTACCTCTAATCTGAACTGGAAAAAAGGGTGCTTATTTTAATTGAATGTCCTTACTGTAGGAGCTTTTAGTTAAATTTTTGGCTGTATGGATGAGGCTGCATGAAAATGTGAAGTTATTGTTGTTCAGCCTCAATGGAAATGAAGGTGCTGGAATCATACTTTCAACTTTTCCTATTTTTTAAGAAATAATTAACTTTGTCTAGTGCACTTTATTCTTTGCATTTGGATCACCCCTTAGGCATTTGTCTCTATTGACAAGTGCCTGTCCTGTTGTCACAGCTTAACCTGGCTGTGCACTGGGGAGCAAGATATTAAGTTTTTTGAGGAAACACCTCAGGTAGAGATGATCATCTTGTCAACCATGGAATTTTCAGGCATTGCTAAGATGGCTCTTGGTTTCCTTGAGATGGAGAGTATGACCCACCATCCTTGCCTGCATTATGTATTCATCTTTGGAAATAAATTGGAGAGGTGTTTTAATTTGGAGAATTTTTAGAATTTGTGAAACATTTCATTGAGAAATGGAAGTTCATCTTAAGGGAGTTTTGCAGTTTTCTAGATTAAAAAAAAGTTAAAGGAGAAGATGTAGATTATCTGAGAACAATTACTCAACAAGTTCTCTAAAGTATGAAGGGAGATTGTGCCTACCCTGTCTATGATCAGCAGAGGAATTGCTGATATGTCTAGTTGTACCCTTAACAGTAAGTGTTAGGGGATTGAAATGGGGCATGGAGCCCTAAAATTAGGAGCACCGAACAATGAGTGGGTTGTTTGCAACCCTCATGAAGGAATCAAACTTTACTGAATTTTAATTGTGCATAATTAAACTTTTAAACATTCAGGACTTGTGAAAGTTGAGACTCCTAATATGGCAATTAATAAAATATTATCATATTTGAGGATTTAAATAGTGATATAATAATACGTGTACTCTTAAGAAGAAAAATGTAATGTGACACGGTACTGAGCTAAATTTGCTGTGAAATCCTTGCTTTCTGTAGATCCTGATGTTTTAGTATTTTCATATTTGTAAAATTTATTCATACTTTATTTAGTTCTCCACACAGTTCCTCCATATTCAATAGTCCAGACATAAGCAGAAAAAAAACTTAAATTTAGGATTTTTATAGCTTCTGCAGTAATAGTGGCAGCGCTTGATTTTGTCAACTGAACACTTTTTTATCAGAGACAAGAATCAATCATTGACCTCTTTATGTTTTTGTAATCACTTAACTGATTTTTTAGAATTTATCACATTCTTTTGTAAGTTAAGATATATGTCTCTCTCTGAAATATTTTTATTTTACTAGAAATTTCACGTATGGACATATGGAATTGTCTGGAATTCCACAGATTTTTATATGAAATTACAAATGTGCTGAATACCATAGAACCAGAATAGGATGTTTGTCACCAATATATATGGCTATCTTTTTGTTTAATTGAATTCTCCACATTGCATTAGAGCAATATCTTCAGAAACACTTTCTTAGATGTTAAAAAAATCAGTTACCCATTGACACTCACTTCAGAAGATTTAAGTGCTGTAGCATCTGTGTGCATGGTTGGAGTGGTTCTGTTCCTTTAATGAAGAGGAGAGATGGAAGTTTGAGACAGGAGGTAAAGTAAAATTTAAATCTTCTTTCAGTGTACTGATATCCCAGCATAGCCGTGTCCCATTAAAAACAGATGTCTCAGTTGATACCGGGTCCTTGTATTTTTTGTAACTTTGGCTCTGAATATGTCAATTGAAAAGGTGAAGTCAGGGAAGAGAAAAGAAGGAAGCTATAAAAAGCTTAAATTTCCCACCAAATAGGAAATGCCCGCCAGAATGACTGGGGATTCTATTCCTGAAGAAAATCATGTTCCTACAAGTGATGAAAGGGCTGTGTATAGAGGAGGTTGTTTCTATGCTGTATCATGCAGATATGGGGATTTTTTGAATACTACTGTTATTATGGCATTTGATTGACACTTTTTAGGATTGTGAAGTCTGAAATGCTTCATTATATTATAAATATTATGATTTTAGTAACATTGCATTGAATTTTAATAATTGAGAATCTGCTGTGCACCTATGCTCAGAGAAGCTATTCAACTCCGCTGTGCTGACAGGGAAAAGAGCAGCAGCGTGGTAGCCAGTAAAAAATATTATTTATCCCTAGAGAGAGAAAGAAATGTGTAACTTGGTGGCATACTGCAGCTCTGCGCACCTGTCTACAGTTATACTACAGCCAATGGTTATGAGAAACATCTGCATGAAAACAGATGTTTTTCATAAACTGTTCCAATTTACCTTCATTTAGTGTTTTATAGAAGTAGCACGAGGTCACATTTAAACATTTCAATGTGATCCATATTGAGTTTTAATTTTTTCAGTGAACATTGCTTTTACATGTAAGGAAAGAAGAGATAGTATCAGAGAATTAACCTAAACCCAAAACTTCATTGTGAACTATTTGTTTATGAAACATTTTTAGAAGAAAGGTAACATTAATCACTAGGCCTTTTAAAAAACAATGCAGAGAGAGGGGAAGGTATGATAACATACATTAAAAGACTAATGATTGCTCAGTCGAACTTTTGCTGGCGCCTCCTTAATCACTTAAATTGTGATACATGTTGTACTTTGGAGGGTAATTTAAGACCTAGTATACTGCTTTTCTTTTATAATGTGGGCTGCTGTTTGAAGTTTGGGTTTGAAACAGCAAAATGTTGGAGGGATGGGTGGAATGACACAAGGTTATTTTAAGTTCTTACCAGTGTTGGTTAGGTAAGTTAGAGAAGTAACAACAACCATCTGCTCCCAAAACAGCTTCAATGTATGGCTTTAACTCCCCACTGAACCAAAAGGACTTGGGATTGCATACCCTGAGACACAGAGGAAACAGAGGTGAGCCTAGAATGAGTTTGACAATTCTGTTATACTTGTAAGCTGTAGAAGCAGCCTCCTTGTTCCTACATGCACAGCAAAGTGACCTAAGCTGAGAACAATGTGTATTCTGCATTCATGAGATTCAAATCCTCAAACTTAATGGGCAAGACCCCATGAGGCTTGATGTATTGACATTGAAAGTATTGTTTTGAATAGAGGAGTGAAACCATGACGTCAGTCTAGTTGTTAGTGTTACCAGGCTTGGGGTTTAGGTATGCGGGTTCATGACCTGATTTTGTGGGTCCTGCAGGGTGTGCCCTGCTGCTGAGCACTGATCTTGGGTAGTCCCACAGCCAACATGACTGTGCATAAGGGCTTGGATTACTGGAAATCTGTAATCACTTCTGGGTTTACATTTCTTCCCAATTTCATTTAAGCAGAGGGGGAGTGAATTAGGAGACATATTCAAATAAACCAAATCTGTTACTGAGAAGAGCCAACTACGGTATACACCACGGCATCATTTCAACTCCATGGATGTGCTGTCTCTAGATTTCAGTGCCATGAGATGCAAGGACTGGTGAACAGGGCTTCTCAGCATAATCTCTGGCAATCCTGACAGGAGTTCCTTAGTTTTCACTTCTATGTGTACATGGCAGAAGAATGAGAGAACACTGACAATATGGCCCTTGGCAGCTGTCAAGGTGACTGAAAATGTACATATACGTATATACTTGACAGAACTGAGGGTGGGAGGCAATCCAGAGTTTGGCAATGCTCTTTAATGAGAGACCCTAAAAAAGTGTTACTTGCTTTTTGTCTGCACCATTACTGCTGTGCACTGGTATTAAAATCATAAAAAATCTGGATCAGTGTTGAATGAAAGTCTACTGAATTTTGTTAAAAGCAGGCAATATAGGGGAAGGGAACATAAAATTAAGGGAAGGAAACATAAAATTAAGTATCCAAAAATTATGTGTCTAGCTTCCAGAAGGAAAGTAGTGTATGAGGCAGTAGAAGGTGAAATAGGAGACAAAAAAACCTGGTAAGGTTAATATTTTTTTAACATGCTAAACCAAAATTTTGATAAACATTTTAAATTAGTCCTCAAAATGCAGGGAGCTTGGCTGTAAAATTCCATCTGATCACTGTTAGGCTTACATGAGATTACAAAAGCCTGCTGATAATAGAGTTAAATTCAATTTTAAAGCACTGCAGTGAGGACACTGAAACTGCAACAAGCTGGTAGCATCATTTGGGTGAAAAAGAGAGGATTCACTGAGCATAAAAATAGTCAAGAAGATGTTTGCACACTAACTGACTTCAGGAGTAATTTTTGTGATATATTGTTTTCACAGGTTAGATAAAACATGCAAATAGAGAATCAGTGGTAGAGTAAAGGAGAATTCCAGGACTTTGGTAGGTAAGGAGGAGACCTTTGGATGTCGTATATGAAGACCTTTGTTTACCTTGATTTTATTTGTTTTTCTTAGTTCTGAGCCAAACCCTGGGTAGGTGAGGGTTGCTGCACTCCTGAAACTGGTACTTCATAGCTTAAACTCCCCTCCTCCTTAGCTTTTCAGTTTTGTTTTCATTGTTAAATTAATTTCCAAAGAGCCAGGATATAAGCATAGCAAGTTAACTACATGGTCGTTGCAGCAATTGAAACCCACACCAAGTCAAGTCATAAGAGAAAATTCTAAAGGGAAATATACTGAGGCTACATGTCAGATGTTTCTCTCTTCTTTTCTCTCCCTCTCTTTTTATGCACACAAACACCCATATGCACATGCACATATATTAATATATATAATATATGCAGATATTGATGGAATTCTATGAGTTGAAAGAGAGGGAGGATGTCTTTAAGGATCCGTATCTCTCACAGCAGATATATGTTATTATCACTGAAATGTGGCCTTCAGTCTTGAAAGAGTTAAAAGAGTTCTACGGCCACAAAAGAAGAGATTTCTTCAGAATTATCTCCCGCCTCACATTTGCTCTTAGGCAAGCAGTTTAAAAAAGCCCAGTGATTGAGCCAGTGATCCAATTTGAAATGCAGAAATGATTAGAGCTGCTTGCCTCATTTCATATCGAAATTCTCTGATTTATGACAGGGCTGCAGCCAAGATCTATCTCCAAAGGGAATTAGTGTGCAAGTTTGCATATTTTTGTTATTTAGGTTTCTGATAGCAGCTGCTAGCTAGAAATACTGAACTGGGAGGTGGTGGTGCAGGGTTTTTCAGCCATTGGAGCAAAGAAAGATAAGAGCCTTATGTTTAGGACATTTAGACCCCTTGACCATCTCACCGTACAGTAATTTTTAAACTTGGATTGCAGTATTACAGGAATCCAGCGGAATGGTTAATTGTAGTTGTGGAGAAAGGAATTACCAAAATTCTGTCTCCATATTTTAACTAGGGGAATTTTAATGAGGCATAAAACTTCAATCATGCGACTGACCTGTGGGGCAGAGTGTAGAACATATAATGAAACAGAAATAGAATTCTGAAAAAAAAATTATTACCTTATCTGGAATTTACATGAAGTGTTAACAGGAAATTATGCAGTGGTTATAAATGAAAAATACGGGATTTAATGTACTTATTAATAAAGATTTGTTACATACATGATACCAGTGTCCCAAATCTGCTGTCCGCAGCTGTCCCCAATTTCTTATTTCTCTGTCCTCAAATACATTTAGTGTCTTCTTATTACTCTGGAAGCTAAGGCCAATATCCATTTGAAACCAGTTTCTAAGACAAACGGAAACATCTTTGTGTAGGGGTCGAGGGCTGAGGAATTTCCCTTTTCTACAGCATTCAGACACTTATAAAATTCAGAGGTTTTCATTTGGAATTCGGGTAATGTTTTCTTTGGATTTGTAAACCTTCTGTCATGAGGAGCAAAGAATAAGCACATAGAAGTTCTCAAAAAAGGGGGAAAAAAGCTCTCTCCGTTGAATGAAAGATGAGTAACTGCCGAATTATGCTAGTATTGCACTGAGCAAAGAAATCACACTGTGAAAGTTTATTACCTTAGCTACTATCCGGCTCCATATGGAGTCATTATGGCCTAGAGTCTCAATTGTGCTCCTAAATTGACCTCACCATAATGCATCTGTGCTTCCAGGTATTAAAACCTCTCTCGTATTTCACTGAATATTCCCTAGGGGATCGAAGGTTTTTGTAGTAAAAACTTTAAAATTTGATTTCTTTGTTCTTTGACAAAGAATTCAGTAAGAAGATCATACAGAGCTATTGTGCGTGTTATTTCTTTCGAATCAGTTCATCTTGCACACTTGCATTTTTGCATTCCTACACATGTTATTTAATGGTAATTCTGCTGATAGAGCTGGTTGTGTTTGGGTTCTTACCCAGTTATCTAATTGACCCACTTTCTTTGTAAATTCACTCTGAGCGTAGTGTTGACTTTAAAATATTACTGTGATATTGCACCTAAACCAGCACTGACACTCGGGCTGAACTTCCCGTTCCTCTCCACAGATGGTGGTGATGGGAATTTAATTCTTACAGTAGCACATTTGAAATGGCAATTTAAAACATTGTGCACCCAGTAAGTGAAGAGTTATCAAAACAGGGGCATAATGGAAATGGAGAAAATAGAAATGAAGATGGCTTTGCTTGTAACAAATTCATCCTCTTGCTTGGGACTGTTATTCAAACAAAACAGACAATGCAGTCAGTGAAATTGTCCCCTGAAGAGAAGGACATAGTAAGGTCTATTTTTATAGACTCATATATACATTAAGACAATCTATGAGTCTTTTAATTTTTTCAGTTTCCATAATAATAGTGTAGGGCAGAATGTATTGGAGATTATTTGAAATACAAAGATGGTAGGATTTTTTTCTTTTTTTTTTTTTTCTTTTTTAAACAGTAACAGAAGGATTCCAGCAGAAATAGGGAAGAATTAATCTTTGGAAGTCCACCTTCTCTTTTCCCAGTAAAATTGAGCAAGCTCTCTTTCCTGCTGCCTTCTTTAGTGATTTGATTGCGATGGATTCTGTGCCTGCTGTACTATGAGTTTTATGATTCTGTGAGAAAAGATGAATATAGCACTATAAATCTCCCTTCTGAATGCTCTTTTAGCTTCTCTAAAGATATTGTAATCTATTCTATCCATGCTATTTTCAGAAAAGCAAGAAGTAGGGTTTTTGTTAGCCAGTGACTGAAGTTTTCAGAGCATGGACTCGCATCTGTGGGCCTGAAGCTTCATATGGGTAATCACTGATGTATGTGTATTTTTTTTCCATCCTCACTTGTGCAGGCAGAAACTGAGATCTTTATGCAAAAATATGGTGCAACTTTGCTCAAATAAAAGGTTGTATTTAGAATCATAGAGTTATTAGAAACTCCAGTGGTATGGAGAAGGTGAGAATCAGTGTCCATGGCCATTGCATTAGTTGGCAAGGGATACATTTGGCCTTAGAGAAGGCCCTAACTCAGCAAAGATGGAATAGGTGTTTTTCTTAAAGTAAGGCTATTGTGGGCATATAGAACATTTACATTATGAAAAAAGGGATAAAAACTAAAACCATGTGTGGGTCTTTCTGAAGAACATGACCCCTTCCTCATAAAGCATAAATACTGATATATATAGTCACTCTCGCTTTTTATTGTTAAATTTTTAAACTACCAATCATTTGAGTTTAGGTTTTACTATGGGCTATCAAGTCTGAGAATCTCCGTGTATGCAAAAACCACTTCCACAGGGTATTTTTTTTAAAGTGTATTTTTTAATGATATATCATAAAGATTGATCTTCTGTATTGCTCTCATAGCCAGTAAAAGTATTAAGCGTGCAGTATAGCTAACTTGGATAAGTGCAGCAATAAAGTAGATACACATTAGCCGATATAAGGCATCAGAAGTAAAATCAAAAGGATTAAATTTTACAGAGGAACTCCATTTAATTTTTTCCAACCCCTGTGATTCTATTGAATAAAAGGTACTTCAAGTACCTTTCTGACTGCACTTATATCTGCTGTACTTGGAAAACGCTTCTTGCTTGAGAAGGTTATGTTACTGGGAAAAGGTGGCCCTCAGTGGCTTGCAGGGAGGGAGCTGTCTTCTTGTAGTAGTCTTACTAATTAATTCCCATGAGACTTGCTCCTGGGGTAACTATTGTGAGCTCGGGAGTGTGAAGAGGTTAGCTGGGAAAATTGCAAGGAGGGATGCGGTGGCAGCAGCAGAGCCCACGTGTGCATGCCTATCGCTGCCCTCCCTCATAGAGAAGACCAAAAGGTGTGCAAAACAGTCAAAGAAAGGCAATAAAGTAGCTCTGGCTCTTCGAAATTACATAGGCAGTTCTATGAATTACATCCAGTCTAACCAATTGGACATTTTCCCAAACCTTATGAGCTTATCTTAGCAAATTGCTCAACTGTGATTGATTTTGATTATGTAAGTTTGGAAAAAGAAATCATTCTTGAAGAAGTTGGGCAATCCACTTACAGCTGGAGACCTGCCGTCCCTTAATAAAATTAAATGCTGTAATCAAATCTGTTGAGCATCATATTTGTGATGACTTCAGTGATGGCAGGCCATTAAAGAAGCCAGAGTTACATGATTTCACATGTACGTGTGTATGTTTGCATGAGCACGGACACACATCTCCACATGTGCATTGCCTATACACACATACTGGAATGTATAGGCATTAGGATACTGGAATGTGTTCAGAGGAGGGCAACGAAGATGGTGAAGGGGCTGGAGCACAAGCCCTACGAGGAGTGACTAAGGTAGTTGGGGCTGTTTAGTCTGAAGAAGAGGAGGCTCAGGGGAGACCTCATTGCTCTGTACAACTACCTAAAAGGAGGTTGTAGTCGGGCAGGGGTTGGTCTCTTCTCTCGGGTGACCAGTGACAGAACTAGAGGGCGTAGACTCAAGCTTCGTCAGGGAAAGTTTAGGCTTGATGTTAGGAAAAAGTTCTTCACTGAAAGGGTGATTGGTCATTGGAATGCGCTGCCGAGGGAGGTGGTGGAGTCGCCGACCCTGGAGGTGTTTAAGGGGAGACTGGATGAGGCACTGAGTGCCATGGTTTAGATGATGGTTGGTTTTAGTGTTGGTGTTGGTGTTAGTGTTGGGTTATAGGTTGGACTTGATGATCTCAGAGGTCCTTTCCAACCTTATGATACTGTGATACTGTGATACATTTTCTAGGAACACTACTTCCAAATTGCTTCCTCAAAGAAGAAGGGAAAAACAGTTTTAATTTCAAAGAACTGACCAGGAGAGATAATGAAATACTTTCAAAACTCTTTATGTGTGGAAGCCCTAGAGGCAAATCCCAGAGCTTTCTTACTTTTAGCAACCAATTACTGCAAAAAAAATAAAAAGAATTTCCCCAATTATGAAGTACACTAATGCAGACTGCACAGACTCAATTTCACAAAGTGTATTGGAAAAGCAACATTCACATAATTAATGAGAAAATGCTGCATGTGTTCAGACCTTCTGTTGATTGATTAAATGAGTGTAGGTCTAAATCTGATTATAATCACACTGTGGCAGTACAATTGAGCAAGTGTGTAAGATGCCCAGGAACTCACTTTTCCTCTCTCTTACGTTCTTGGATGTGTGGATGCATCCTCCCTCCTGCTCATCCTCTCCAAATTATACAAACAGGAGAAAAATTGGGCTAATAGGAAAGGCAGCAGACTTCCCTATCAAAAGCTGGATATCTTAATCACAATTACTTGAACCATTATTCTTGATGTAGTGTCTTGGTTCCTGTTTAATCCATCACTTGCGCTAGTTGAAATACGATGTACTTTGTGGCAAACATCAGTTTGATGCTTATTGTGGTTAACAAGTGCTGGTTAGTTTTCCCGCAGTGTCATAATAAAACACAAAACCTGCCATGGGCTTGTCATTTTTTTAAAGAAGGCCACTGTGTTCCCTAAGGGTTGTGAGAGAAGTTCATCCCATTGAACTGGTCAGCAAGATATCATTAGCTCGTTGTGTACATGAAATCCAGGGGTTAGAGCACCAAGCGTCACAAGCCAGTTTCTTTACCTCCTTGAGCTGATCAGAGGATCAGAGTATCAAGGAAGGATTAGCACTGACTTGGGATTTGTGTGATTGGTTAATTTATTGCGGCGATGGCAGGCCTTTCATCTATGGCAACATTTAATCAGCACGGCCATGGAGGCTATTACGGGTTAGCTCTTTTCTCAAGTCAGCCAGGGCTGCACCATCAGCCCTATCACAATTCCCCTGAAATTTCCAAATTATCTGGAACAGGCTTTAGCCTCACAGTAATAAAAATTAGAAGAGATTCCTGATAGCACTGGTGGAAAAAGCTTTCACTTGCACAGGGCAAATTATAAATAGTATGAACGTGCACTTTAAAAAAAAAAATTCTCCACCTCTTAAGAGATGTGCAGGACTTATCACCCCTGCTCTGATCCAAATCCTCGTGGTTGAAAATTTATATTAGATTTTATCAGTGCGGCCTAAGTCTAGAAAAATCAATGAAGGTTATCTTTTATGTTGCAGGAACTTGTGGAAATATTGATTTTCATTTTATAGTGAATTTGGAGCATGAGTTGGTAATCACTGCTGAGCTGACTACAATGTTTGCCTACTGTATCTTTTACTGAGTTTTGCTCAAGTATTTAAGATAGTATATTCCTGTTGATTTTAGCATGTAGTTTGAAGTCAAATGTTTCTTAATACGTGTTGGTACATATCTTGTTATATAATGTAATCCTTTGGCGGAATAGTGATTAGCTACTGTCTGTTGAATGATTTCTGAATTTAATAACGATGTTTGGAATGAGAAAGAGGGAGGTTTCAGGACTCCCCTCATGTATCTTGCTTCTCCTTTTCCCTAACCAACATTAAAACACTAAGTGAAATACAAAGTGTAAGGTAATATAATGGCAAGGCGAAGGATGCTAAAAGATAAAATATCCATGTATAAAAAGTTAGGAACCTGAGTAATTGTTAGTATAAATTATAGTTATTCAATCTATTACGTGTTGAATCTTTCAGAACTAATGAGAGCTAAAAAAAGTTCTACTGATAAAAGATACCACGGTCGCAGTTTATTAAATTAATCTAGATCCTTCATCTTGGTACTTAAAAAAGGTTTAACTAAGTAAAAACCAGTGATTCAGAGAGGGATTTCAGAGCTTTCTCATGTAATGCCCTCACTCACTCTCTGTGATATTTATTTGTATACAGTATGTCTGCTTTTGATATAATTTCTATTGGCAGTGTATCCATGCAACTGATTTAAAATGGATGAATTCTTCAAAAAGTTATTTGAATATTCAAATAAATCTGTTCCTGCCAATTTTTTTTCCTGCTTTAATTTTAGGCAACATGTATGTGATTGAAGTCTTTAGACCTGATATTGGAAAAGAAATTATTAATACCTCCTTCACACAAACGAACTCTTCGGAAGTGAAATAAAACTTTGTGACTAACTGACCATGAGTGCTTAAAACAGGGATCCTCTCAGATAACTATTCACCATTAAAAAAAATTGTTAAAAATAGTAGGAAAAACACAAGTATAACTAGTTTTAAATACATAGTTTTTGGAGTAGGGGCTCTGCTTTTCCCTTCATCCCATGTCCTTTGGCCAGTACCTGTTGTTCCCTGAGTATAAAGGTGCAGTGGTAGCGTGTACTTTGCCAAGCAACCTTTTTGACTGCTCAAGTAAGTGTTTAAATATATAACTCTATAGGGATGTTGCAATACATTTTTAAAAACCTTGGTGCAAAGAAATACTATTCTTCTGGAAGAGAAAGAGTGAAGCTTTTTGCAAAGAACATGTCCTCAAATACAGTTGAAGAACATGACACTGCCAGTGTCCCTGAGCATTCTCTCTCAATGCGCAATACGTGGTCATTCCTGGCTGCAGCAAACTTACAGGAGAAAATGCATTGAACGTAGCTACCTGGATATTCTGTTTGGAGCACCTGCAGCGTGATGCTGGGGAATGTACAAGGATGCATCTAGTAGGATGCACAGATATATGAAATTCTAGTTCTTCGAATGAACTGTGCGTCACTTCATTTTGCATGATATTTGCATCCTTATGCAAAATAAGTATGCCCTGTAGTGCTCCTTATGCCATCATTATCGCCATCCCAAGCACAAATCTAGACTGGGCGGAGAAGCCCTGAAGAGAAGGAGTTGGGGGTGCTGGTGGATGAGAAGCTCAACATGAGCTGGCAATGGGCACTCACAGCCCAGAAAGCCAGCCATATCCTGGGCTGAATCAGAAGACGTGTGAGTGGCAGGTCAGGGGAAGTGTTTCTCCCCTTTCACTCTGCTCTCATGAGACTTCACCTGGAGTGTTGCATTCAGTTCTGGAGTCCTCAGCACAAGAAGGACATGAATCTATTAGAGCAAGTCCAGAGGATGCCACAAAGATGATCAGAGATCTGGAGCACCTCTCATACAAGAACAGGCTGGAAGAGTTGGGCTCATTTATCCTAGAGAAGAGAAGGCTCCAGGGAGACCTTAAGGTAACCTTTAAATAATTAAAGGAAGCCTACAGGAAAGATCTGGAGGGGCTCTTTGTCTCGGAGCATAGCAATAGGACGAGGGGGAATAGTTTTAAACCGAGCTAGGGTAGATATAGATTAGATGTTAGAAAGAAATTTTTTACTGTGAGCACGGTGAGACACTGGAACGGGTTTCCCAGAGAAGTTGTGGATGCCCTGTCCCTGAAGGCATTCAAGGCCAGGTTTGATGAGGCTAAAGTAACCTGATCTAGTGGAAGGTGTCCCTGCTTTTAGGAGGTGGGGTGGAACTGAGTGGTCTTTAAGGTCCCTTCCAACACAAACCATTCCATGATTCTATGATTCTATGATTATTTTAGTACCCTAACTTTAATTGTTTTTCTTGAGTATTTTAGTTGGTAGGTCTTTTGCTTGATTCTGTCCATTTTCCTCCAATCACACTCTGTTCACAGAGCACACAGAAATCTTGGGTATTTATAAATATGAACAATGGTTTGTCACTGATTTCAGAGAAACTGAACACGTTGGTTTTTTCCATGTAATGATAAAGGTGATTGGTATTCCTTTAGCTGGAAATCATTTTCAGGAAAAAAAGAAATGTAATGGCTTGAATTATTTACTGCCTGGTCATGGCATTTGTATGAACTGTGAATACTGATGGTATGTGTAAAATAAATTAAGAGAGGTTTTAAATGCTATAATGTTAACTTTTATTAAGTACAATGCAATTGAAAAAGGTGTTTTTTCTTCTTATGGATAAATGTTTATGTGGTCCAAAGCCTGTAATCCTTGTGCTTTGCCCCACTGAAATTCCTGCTGACTTCTCTGGTATTTTGAGGTGAAGTCACACTAAACATTTAAAGGATTATCCTTAATGAGCAGGGGAGAAGGAGAGGTGAAATAACAGTATTTTTTTTCTTTAAATTAAAAAAGAAATTATTAACATCATAAAATCTTTGACAGTGATGAAACTACAAAGAAAGCTTAACCTGCAAAGATTGAGTTAAAATCTGTTTTCTGAATCACAGGTGCAATTCCTTCTGACGTCAATGAGAACAGTGTCTGTGCTGCTGAGAGTAAAATATGACCCATTGTCTATTTGCTTGTCGATTAGGGAACTTCAGATGAGCCTGCATAACTGAACAGATATGCTTGGACAGATTTGATTACCTTTGTTAATTTTTAGTCTTGTACCTTGCATTTGCATAAAATTTCACTGAATATTTTATTTTGCATGCTTTAAACCACTGCTGAGTTTAAAAAAACAGTTAAAGGATTCATAACACAATTAAGTAGGAATTGGAATGTTTTGCAGTATTCTCTGTTATCATTACTGATCTAAAGAACAAGAAGTATTTTGAGGGTTTTTTGCCAAATCAAGCCATTTTTGCAAAATCATGTGTTCTTAGAAGTTTGCCAAAATTGGAAAGACTTCTTTTTTTCATTAGTGAATAATATATTTCCATGAAGTTTTCTTTGAACTGCATATAGATTCCAACAGTGCATCTTTTCTGTGATTCTTCTCTGCTACCATTACTAGTCACACACCAGTGAGAGACTGCAAAATGATTACATATGACAATACAAAGTATTACAACTGTTGTAAATAAACCTTGTTTAGCTGATTTTTGAAGTGGTAGTTTCCAGGCTTGGCCCTTAATTATAGCATTACATAAATTTTGGGGCTTTAGATTAAGGTTGAAGAAATGCAGTTTTGCAGTCAGGTGATGATGTTGTTGTGTGCTGGATTCCTGAGGCTTACTGAGCAATTTGCAGTAACAGAGCAGAATCTCGCTCCAAGGACAGCCTCACCATTACAAATCCTGTGTGCAGGTCATTCAGCCCTCTTCCTTTTGAATTTTTTTAGAAACCCTGTTACCTGCTGTAAGCCCCATGATTCTTTTTGTTCCTGGTCAAGGAGGACAAATACCCACAAGAAGGATGGGCTTCCATGGTGAATACATAATAGAGTCTTTAAAGGTTCTTCAAGGAAGTCTACCTTTGAGTTTCATTTACCCCCAAGAAAGCAAGTCCTTATAAAAGACTTGGGCAAATAAATCACATGCAAATATTTTTTTCCTTTCAAAAATAATTACGTACAACTATAGCATAGCTAAAAGAGCTGGGATCCATGTCTGCCTGATAGGTGATACAGAGTCTTCAGTTGGCTAATAGACAAGTCAGGCAAACACAGCAATTTAAAGGTAATATGGAAACGAGATGGGGTGTGTGGGATGAAAACTCTGAAAAAAACCCTGGTGATGTGGTGTCACTTGCTTTTCTTTAAGAAAAAAAAATTACTTGGAATAATGTAGTGGAAAACTAGGATTGTTTTATGTTCCTAGAATTACATAAGGATTGCTTATATGTGTAGTATGTTGACTAGCCAGTGCATTTCTGGATTATTTTGGACATATTCCTGGGAAATAAGCCAATGTTGATAAATAGACTTGATGTTTGGAAAGCCTCTAGGATAGATCTAGTGATCATATATTGTAAATATAAAATTGAACTCTAGAAAATGTAGTCTATTTGACTTTTGAAAAAAGATAGATTTTGAAAGAAATGTAAAAGGTAAGTTGCTTTGTATCAAATTAGTTACAGAAAAATGGGAAGCATTTCAGAAGTTGGAAAAATATAGTTGGAACATATCCTGAGTCAGAGGAATTATTTCATATCATTCTCCTCATTAACGTTTTCTTACCTAGGTGTATTCCAGCACTATCCTTACGTGTTTTATGCACCTCACTTATCCTGATCCAAAACCTCAAATTATCTGGAGTCATTACACCAACCTTAAAAATGATTGGATGAAACCAGAGGCTGGGTTTTTTCCCAGTGGCAGTAATCTGTCCTTTGGTTTGTATACAGTACAGGCAAGGTCTGTGAGCCTTTTTTTTGAAATATTGGTATTTATTAAGTAGAAAAAAAAGAAAGCTAGGTTGTTCACTTTAATGGTTTCGTTTTTCTGTAAATAAAAATAACACATTAAGATTTTGAACTGGGATCATAACAAAGAGTCCAATTTCTTTTTTTAAACCAATTAATTTCTGAAAGTTTGAAATAATTCTAGACAATCTTAATCTTAGTCAATGTTTTCTTTTAATAAAATTGAGTATTGTATTACTGCTATTTTTCTAATATTAAAATACTCAGTTTGGTTATCATATAATTTCAATTGTAAATGGCATCTGTAACCAAATGTACTGGAAGTCGGTTAACCTTAGGTTTACCATGGACACCATTCAAAAAAAGTTCTTAAGATAATTTATACAATACTGCAGTCACTTCAAGTTATATGGGTTCAATTACATGTAAATTTTAATTTTATAAGGACAATTTATTAATTTCTTTAGGTTACAGGTATGTTAATCAGTTTTTAAAAAATGTCCCAGTAAAGATCTTTTATCTATGTTGAATTGACTGAAGTGAATGCTGTAAAGTATCAGTCAAGTATTTCTCATTCAGTAGGAACCAATTGATGCGGTGCATATTTGTCTTAAATGGCATACTTGGGAATGCCATAAACAGTCAAATTCTGCCTAGTAGTGAAGGGTCTTTCTTAATTATGTGGAAGGCATGTAGTAAAGGAGTCAATAGAATCGATGTCTATGGGCGACATCTTGCTTCCTTCACTTTATAAGAGAAGATTTTCCATGGAATTAGTTGTTTTCAGCAAGGAACTGTGGAAGACTATACAATTGCAGAGAACGTCACTTTATTGTGACACTGCCACATAGATGTTATAATGAAACTATCTCAAATATTCAAGTAGATACAAATATAGATATGATTTTAAAATCATCTGCTGTTCTTGTAGAAATTAGAAAGTGAGTTTTCTCATTTGTCTGAATTTCCATGCATTTCAGAGAGATTTCAAGTCCAATACCTGCCCTTTAATTTTCAATGCACTGTGGTTAATATATTGTTTTGCTAAAAAGCTGGCAGTCTTCTGTACAGTACTTAAGAAATGGAATTTTTAAAAAAAGCGTTTTAAAAGTAGCCTGTTCATAATGCACTAGAGAAAAACAATTCCTATTCACTGTCAAATCATTTCATAACTAAAAGAAAAAAAAAAAACAGTGGTGGAGTTCACTAGAAAGCATCCCATTCCTGTTGTCAAGGTTTTAATCAGCATCCCAGGCCTTGTGAAGTTATCTAGGGATTTTCTCTTTTGTTTTATTAGTTGTTTTTTTGAACTATAATGCCAGTAATGAGCAAGTAACAAAACTCAGCTGTACATATGAAACTGCCACCTATCACAATCCTTTCAGTCTCAAATAGGATAACCAGAGCATAACTACTGCAAAGCAGTACAATTATGAATTTCTTGAGGGGGAAAAAGGAGAGATAAGTGCACAGAAGTCAGCTAACACTGATGCATGGGTGGCTACAGCATGCAAAGGGTTAACAAGATTTTCATTTTAGATAGTTGCCGTAGTAACAATCAGAGAGCTCAGGCTGTATCTTTTCTATTTGTGGGGAATGTTTAGATTTACAGAGTAGCTCAGCTTATTATATATCTGCCTTGATTGCTGGATAAGGTTCGTTGATTAAAAACAGAATAAGATGCATTTTTATAATACTAAGGAAACCCGTTGCCCCTCACCCCCACCTCCCATCACTCTTTGTCCAGATCTCTCTCTGCTCTCCCAGTGCTCGTCCGCTGCCCAAGGTGTGGCTGTAAATCAAGTTTCACTTCAACTTTCAATGAGCACAGACTGATGTCGCCTGTGCTGCATGCGGCGGCAGCGCTTGGTCCTGAGCATCCCTTTTCTCCTTCCAGCAGCTGATTTGGACAGGAAAGCCGTGCCGCAGCCAGGGCTGGTTTTCAGAACTACTTATTTTGTTTGATGCTGCAGCTTGTGTTCACTGGTTTGCCATACACAGCTTAGCAAAAGAAAGTTTGATCAAAGGTCACCTGCAGGGCAGAGAATTGAAGAATATCAGATTTTCAGGCATTCATCACCCAACTGTTAAACTTGGAATTAGCAGG
Organism: Tapera naevia; assembly: GCA_033556795.1. Lineage (NCBI taxonomy): Eukaryota > Metazoa > Chordata > Aves > Cuculiformes > Neomorphidae > Tapera > Tapera naevia. Next base: position 2,671,447 of record JAUMJJ010000038.1, on the reverse strand, counting down.
AGCTGGTCAGAGGCTCACAGGATCTGCAGGCATGGCCACATCCCTTCAATGTGCAAATGGGATCTGAGCTTCTGAGAATCAGGCAACTACTCGTTTCTTTCCCTTAAAAACAGAGAAGGCTTGTGACCGCCATAGCTGGGTGCTGGGTGCTAGGTGCTGCGTATGCTGAGCTTTCAGTGACCTTCAAGCCAGGCAGCTGCCACATGGTGGCCTCCCATCTCTCCTGAAGGTCTGTATCTCCTGGGAGCAGGGAAAAAAAAAACTACTCCGTTAGGATGCCAGGTTCAAGTCTACCTTCAACAGCTGCTGCCAGTTAGTGCCAAGTGATATGTGGTAGTTGTTTGAAACAGACAGTGGCTGGAGTACTATGGCATTTTAATGCCAACTTCTGTAATGAGAAGAAGAGAAATTCTGGTATAAAGTTTTAATAACTTCTTTAGTTTGATAGCTTGGACTTCTCTGATTCTGCCAGTTTCTAAAGCTTTTGCTCTTTTAGAGAGCTCTTGATGTTTCATGATGCTGTTTGTGGTGTTAAGTAAGTTGCTTTCTTGGCTCCATAACACATGCACTGAAGAGGGGCTTTCTTTTATTGACTTCACTGGGATATTGAAGCACTGGGAACATTTGAAAGCTGCTTTTTTTTTTTTTTTTTTTTTTTTTGTTGCTCAGGTACCTGAAAATTGATTTGAAAATTTTATTGGAAGCAGAAGGGATTTGATTTGATTTCTTTGAACCAGGAAAGGCCTTCAAGGAAAAATTACCTTTTGGAATTAAAAAATCGTTATTTGTGAAACTGGTCTGAGCCAACAGTAGAGTAATTTTCTAATCATTTAGCTCAGTCTGCAGTGTGGTGATAGATACCCAATGTGATTCTTATTACCACTCTGAGTTATAATTTCATAGAAAGAAAAAAAAATAAAAAAAAAATAATCTGATTTCTAGGACCTAGGTGCAAATCTGTTGTTCTTTTTGATGCTCCCTAGTTCTTAAAGTCAGCCCATTTCCGCTTGAGAACCTTTGCTTGGACTTGTGATCCCAAATAGAGGCTTTATAGCTCCTGAGGGTTCCCATCAGTGTACATGCAGCTGCAGCACTGCTGACCTGAAGTAGCTTAATCAGTAGACGGGTGACCAGAAGTGTTTGACACCAATTAACTAATAAGTGTACCCAGTTATTGCATTCATCATTTTCATACTGTTTGTTTCCACACATGGAAGTGAATGAACCCATCCACTCCCTTTATGAAAGTTACATCACTCTCTTGTCAGTACCATCATTTAAACTAATTCTTGCTGCAAAGTTTCAAAAAATCAATTTATTTCTTCATGAGAGAAAAAAAATCCTTTAAATAAACTTCCGAAACTGCCAGCTTCTTTGTCTTTTTCCAAGAGGTAGTTTTCTGAGGTCCCTAAAATATGTTAAAATCGGAGGGGCTTGGACTTCATTCATTGTTATTTTCAAGTTCTAAACATAACACCAGGTCCCTGTCTCCCTTTTAGACTTTTTTTTTATGTGCAAATGTTTCATAAGTGACGGAATGAATTTTCCAAGTAAAATGTATTTTCTTGCAACTGTTTTTACTTACAGAAAGTCTTTTACCCTTACACCCAGCTTCATTATGTTCAAAACCAAAAGCCTGGAAACAGCATTCCTACACTACTTCTTTGTTTCCAGATTTTAAGATCTATTATGCATAGTGTAGTGCGTAATCATAATTATGCATTCACGGTGATGTTTGTACTGGCTTAACTCAGGAATAGTGTGAGAAAGCTAATCTCGAAGCTACAGGCTGTTTTCCTGCACTTTAGATTCTGATCTGAGCTGTTTGTTGAGTCTTACTGGAACCAGAATCCCCTACTCACCAGTCCCGCTGCTGGACTCTCCCTCTTTATCTCCAGTCCCAGTGAAGGACCTTCAACCATTCTTTGAAAACTTCTTTTTTTCACAGAAACATACATAGTTGCAGTTCTTCGTCACGCTGGGTATCATCAATACACTGAAGCAATTTAAATGAGACCAGCATTACACAAGTATGTCATACAAGCTACAAAAAGTGAGGATCCTTTTAATCTGCCACTGGGCATTTTAGGGAGCTTCATTTTCATTTTTATGTGAGAATGGCAAAAAAAAATCCTCCTGCTTTTAAGGCAGTGGGGAAAAAATAACCTGATTTTGTGTAACATATTCTTCAAGTGGAAGAAAGTATCACAGTATCACAAGGCTGGAAGGGACCTCTGAGATCATCAAGTCCAACCTATAACCCAACACTAACACCAACACTGCTTGCAAGGTAAAGGTGCTGCTCCGCTCAGTTCATCTTCTCGGTCTAAGAGTTCTGAAATGATAAAGAAAATGTAAGGACCGTTAATCCATAATTCAGATCTGTGAAAGATCACATTGATGAAAGAGCATATAAATTTTAAATGTAATTTCTCTAAAATATCCCTATCAATTAGTCACCCAATACCATTGTTATTTATTTAAAAATCTATACAAAATTTGATAGACTGGAAGAAAGATAAAAACCCCTAAAATACTGCATACTCATATGTTAATTTCTACTCATCTCATTTTCTTGTGAAAATATTTTGGGGGGGGGGTTCACTGATAATATTTGGGATGGGGTTTTTAGTGGAATCAATTTAAAATTTTTACATAAAAACACAGTGTATATCTTAGGGAAGTTTAACCAGCTAAAGGAAATTCTACAACATTCTATCTTTGATAGAATAGAAAATAGAAATTAGTAGAGAAAAAAGAATGACCAAAAGATCCTATTATTTTCAAACTTTTCCATCAGTACTGTACATATATTTAAAGTTAATTCCCGTCGTCATTACTTGTAGACAAGAAAGTGTACAGTTACGCAGAAGATCACTAATGGAACCTTCTTCCAGCTTATTTTTACATAAGCAGTCAAGAATCATGCATAATGCAACAGTTTACCGAGTGGCAACACATTCCCAGGAGATAATTTAAACTTGTTTTTTATGGACGCAAGAAGCTGATTTTAAAGCCTAAGAAGATTGTCCTTGATTTTACATTATCCTGGGTGGGTGTTTCAGTTTCTTCCGTTTGCTCTCATATTCACTGGGTAAAAAATATCCTAGTATCTGCTTAGTAGTGATGGAATTTTCTACATGAAGATGTAAGGAGGAATTAGGTTTTACCCCATAATTATATATTAAATCAGTGTTAAAATACAGTTGTAATCAAATCCTTTCATATCCCAAGGCCACACATTTGATACAGTACATTGGAAGGTCAGAATACTTAGCTGAGCATACACCCCTTGAGACTCAACAGATGTACAGATACACAGCCTAATCCCAAAAACGCATTCATAAGTCTGGAAGATCAGAATTGAGCCTTAATTCTCTAAAGGACTGTTGCAATATTGTGTGGTCCTTTCATCCAAATTAGAATGATTCGTTATGTCTAGTCCATTAGCACCGTCAGGAATAGGTGTGGGCCATAAAATCTGCATTATGATTTCAAAATATGGCAAGGATTTTCTTAATTTGAGATAAATTGGGATGTTTTAACTGAACTAAAAATAATTATTCAAAGTCATACATATAGACTTCTGATTGTTGAATCACGTGTTTAACTTTTATCTTGAATTGTTATGCTTTCTTAACAAATATAAAACTTGGGCAGATGATTGTGTATTGGATTTAAACTGTTACTTTAAAGTACCATATTTCCTGTTGGTAAAGATTTATAAAAATCCTAATAAAAGATTGCATAAAAGTCTAAAATATCAGAAAGAAAACACAGATTTTTTTCTATTCTCCAATTCTATTTCCGATTAATTATGTAGGAATTTGTACATAATATTTTAGGTGGATTCAGTGTGTGTACCACTGAAGTTCAAGTATTTTTTCATGCGTCATCAAGAGAATTACAGTCTAATACCTACACCAGTCACTACAATACTTTTGCATTAAATATATATTTCATAAAGGCCTCACAATATTCACTGGAAATATAGTCATAGTGGGGCAACACTGGTTTGTATATTAAAAATATTGGACAAGCAAAGAAATTGTATTGTTCTGTCTCCTTGGTTCTGAGAAAAAAATAATTAATTAATTAATTTAATTAATTAATTGATTCAAATAATTAACACTGCTAAAGCATGTCTTTCTCTTATTCACCTTCCATAACAAAAACATTCACTTTTCTAATGTAAAATTCACAATCTCTGTTTACAGTTCCAGACAAAGTAAAAATAATATATAACAAGTAGAATCTGTAACTACTAACTAATCTATAGTGTTGTATTGTTAACAGTTCATAGAAGGCTTTATGCATGTCCTTTTAATGTATTGTTTAAATAAAAATAAATATATAATATATGAAATTAGAACTTCTGGAAATGATGGTTTAAATCATCCATTCTAGGGTAAGAAAACATACTATAGAGAAATTACTGCAAAATGGAAATTATTTAGGACCACACTGTATCTAAGCTGTGGATACAGCAGTCGTTGAGGACACTTTCAGTGTAAATAGCTGGGCAGTGGGAACATGCAGTTGCAATGGAAGTGCCTTCATGTCTCTTAGGATAACCGCTGTAATTGTTCCCTTGATCATCTGGAGTATGTGTTGTCATGTTTACTGCGGCTGACCCAAATGATCTTTGTTCAAAGCAAGAGAGCAAATGTCAGATGATTGACACGGATTGTTGGTTTATCCCAGAGTTTAGTCCCTCAATGCATCCAGCGTAAACTCGATGTTTGCAGGATTGTAGCTGAACCATATGAAGTGGAGTACTCATCTATTTAACACTAAAGATGTTTAGAAAAAAAAATTGAAAGGAATTACATTCAAGCAAGTGAATTCAGTAAATATTTATGGGAAAATATCAACATGGTCTATTTAGTAGAAGCAGAAATGCAGTTCTTAGGGTGGGCAGTAATTTACAAGAGGGAAGTTAGCCCACTAGGAAAAATGGACAGATAATTCAGTGCGAAAGTGTGCGAGCAGCACTGCATTATGTCTTGTCTAAAGATAAGTTATGTGTAGTGTGATTTGATCAGTAAAGGTGCATGTCATCTCTGAAATAGTATTATCCAAAGTATTCAATTTTACAGTAAAGCAGAAAGGTTCAACGCCCACAGCAGATATCTGAGCACCAAGACGTAATGATAGTGGACACGCTACCTGCAGGTGTCAACTCACCAGGGCAGACATGATTCACTTCACATTGTCAAATTTCAGAATACGCTAATTATATTAGAGCTAGTCATGGCACCAACTAAGAATAAGGTTTCCTCATGTCGATCATTGTGAAAACACACAATGCATATATGTATGTATATGTGTATGTAAATGTATATCCTCAAGAATGAAATTAACAGGATGGGGAGTAATAGGAGAATTATAATAAGAAAATCGAGTCAAGAGAGCAATGGCAAAATACACTGCTGTCCATCCCACACACACTGGGAAAAGGAAGAGTTATCTGTGCATAGTTAGTACATGGTGGTGATGAGCTAGTGAAAAGAGGTTCAAGGGTAGTTAAAAAGGAATTACAGGAGCTGGGATGGTCAATAGATAGGGCAGGAGCGCAGGTGGTGTTCTGCTCAGTTCCTCCGGTGGCAGGGATGTATTCAGAAAGGAACAAGAGAATATCTGCACTTAATAAATGGCTTAGGGGCTGGTGCCAGCAGAGGAATTTTGGGTTCTATGATCATGGGGAAACCTTTACGGCACCCGGCCTGCTTGACCCAGATGGGTCTCGTCTAACTCCAAAGGGTAAGAGGATTCTAGCCCAGGAGCTGACAGGACTTGTTGAGAGGGCTTTAAACTAGGTATGAAGGGGGAGGGGGGAGTTACTAGGCTCACCAAAGATGTTGCTGTGGTGGATGAGCCATCTCAAAGGGTGTCGTCAGTAACGCAACTGTAGTGCATGTACACAAACGCACGCAGTATGGGGAACAAACAGGAGGAGCTGGAAGTCCTGGTCCAGCGGGAGAGCTATGACATAGTTGTTATCACGGAAATGTGGTGGAACGACTCTCATAACTGGAGTGCTGCCATGGAAGGCTACAGGCTCTTCAGGAGAGACAGGCGTGAGAAGAGGGGTGGAGGGGTGGCCCTCTACACTAGGGATACCCTGGATGCTGTTGAAGTCGAGATCGGTGATGACCAGGTTGAGTGCCTATGGGTAAGGGTCAGAGGGGCAGTCACGTCTGACCTCCTGCTTAGAGTATGTTACAGACTGCCCGACCAGGAAGAGGATTTGGATCTTCTAATGTTTAAACAGCTGGAGGCTGCCTATAGATCGGCTGCCCTTGTTCTTTTAGGAGACTTTAACCTTCCGGATATCTGCTGGGAATTTAACACTGCTGAGAGGAGGCAGTCCAGGAGGTTCTTAGAGTGTATTGAGGACTGCTTTCCGTCACAGCTGGTGAGTGAGCCCACCAGGGGTGAGGCTCTTCTTGACCTGCTGTTTACAAACAAAGAAGGGCTGGTGGGTGATGTTGTGGTCGGAGGCTGTCTGGGGTGTAGTGATCATGAGATAATTGAGTTCTCTCTAAACAATGTAACAAGAAAAGCCAGGAACAGGACATCGATGCTGGACTTTCGGCGGGCAGATTTTGGATTATTTAAGGAACTGGTCAGGAATATACCCTTGGAAATAGTTCTTAGTGGCAGGGGGGTCCAGGAAGGCAGGATGAACTTCAAGAATGAAATCTTGAAGGTGCAGGAGCAGGCTGTCCCCATGTGTTGTAAGAAGAGTCGTAGGGGCAGACGGCCGGCCTCGATGAGTAAGGAGCTTCTGAAGGAACTAAGTAAGAAAAAGTATCGCCGTTGGAAAGAAGGGGCCGTAAGCCAGGTCGTGTTCAAACATGTTGTTATGTCGTGTAGGAAAAAAATCAGAGAAGCAAAAGCCCAGCTGGAGCTCAAATTGGTCACTTCTGTTAAGGATAATAAGAAGAGATTTTATAAATATATGAATGGTAGAAAGAAGGGCGGCAGCGACCTCCACTCCTTGTTGGATGTGGGGGGAAATATAGTAACCAAAGATGCAGAGAAGGCTGAGGTACTTATTGCCTTCTTTGCCTCAGTTTTCAACAGCAAGGTTGTCAGCTCGCTTGACAGTTGGCCCTCTGAAGTGGTTGATGGGGGCAGGGTGAAATATGGCCCTCCTGCAATCCATGAGGAGGAAGTTAGAGACCTGCTGAGCCACTTGGACCCTCATAAGTCTATGGGGCCGGATGGGATCCATCCTAGGGTGATGAGAGAGCTGGCGGATGAGCTTGCTAAGCTGCTCTCCATCATCTTTCAGCAGTCCTGGCTCACTGGTGAGGTCCGGGAAGATTGGAAGTTGGCCAATGTGACGCCCATCCACAAGAAGGTCCATAAGGATGATCCAGGTAATTACAGACCTGTCAGCCTGACATCGGTACCAGGTAGAATCATGGAGCAGATAATCCTGGGTGAAATCATGCGGCACCTGCAGAACGGCCAAGAAATCAGGCCCAGCCAGCATGGGTTTAGGAGAGGTAGGTCCTGCCTGACCAACCTGATCTCCTTTTATGACCATGTGATTCGCCTGGTGGATGAGAGGAAGGCTGTGGATGTGGTATACCTGGACTTTAGCAAGGCCTTTGACACTGTGTCCCACAGTAGACTCCTAGGGAAGCTGGCAGCCCGTGGCTTTGATGGGAGCACTCTGTGCTGGGTTAGGAATTGGCTGGATGGCTGAGTCCAGAGAGTGGTGGTCAATGGTGTCTCATCCAGTTGGCGGCCGGTCACCAGTGGTGTCCTCCAGGGATCGGTGTTGGGTCCTGTCCAGTTTAATATCTTTATTGATGATCTAGATGAGTCCATTATCAGCAAGTTTGCAGATAATACCAAGCTGGGAGGAAAGATTGATTTGTTACAGGGTAGGATGGCCCTACAGAGGGACCTGGACAGACTGGAGAGATGGGCTGATTCTAATGGGATGATGTTTAATAAGTCAAGTACTTCATTTTGGACACAACGATCCCATGCATAGCTATAGACTGGGGACAGAGTGGCTGGAGAGTAGTCAGGCAGAAAGGGACCTGGGAGTGCTGGTTGACAGGAAGCTCAACGTGAGCCAGTTGTGTGCCCAAGTGGCCAAGAAGGCCGATGGCATTCTGGCCTGCATCAGGAATAGTGTAGTGAGCAGGACCAGAGACATTATTGTCCCCCTGTATTCGGCACTGGTCAGGCCTCATCTTGAATATTGTGTCCAGTTCTGGGCCCCCCAGTTTGGGAAAGATGTTAGGATACTGGAGTGTGTTCAGAGGAGGGCAACGAAGATGGTGAAGGGGCTGGAGCACAAGCCCTATGAGGAGCGACTGAGGGAGTTGGGGCTGTTTAGTCTAGAGAAGAGGAAGCTCAGGGGAGACCTTATTGCTCTCTACAACTACCTAAAAGGAGATTGTAGTCGGGCAGGGGTTGCTCTCTTCTCTCGGGTGACCAGTGACAGAACTAGAGGGCATGGACTCAAGCTTCATCAGGGAAAGTTTAGGCTTGATGTTAAGAAAAAGTTCTTCACTGAAAGGGTGATTGGTCATTGGAATGTGCTGCCCAGGGAGGTGGTGGAGTTGCCGACCCTGGAGGTGTTTAAGGGGAGACTGGATGAGGCACTGAGTGCCATGGTTTAGATGATGGTTGGTGTTAGTGTTGGTGTTGGTGTTAGTGTTGGGTTATAGGTTGGACTTGATGATCTCAGAGGTCCTTTCCAACCTTATGATACTGTGATACTGTGATAAATTATATACCAAATGGAAGAAAGAGAAAGGTAGAGGACAGGGCAGTGGAGGAGCAGCTACGAAGTGAGGCTAGGTGAAAAGACTTTATAGAAGGGAAGGACAACATGGGGGCAGGAGAAGCTCACTGAGTGTTGAGAGGACTTGTTTCCAGCATTCACATTCCTGTTCTTATTAATTGGTTGTTGTCTCCTCGAGGACCACATGGAAAACAACCAGAAGGAATCACTGGGACCCTCAGCTAGGACCATGTGCTCCAGAATCTAGATTAAATATTTTAAACCTTCCTAGTTCTGAGGAAGAGTTTGAGAATGGGTTTCAAGGATATCCCGGACTATATAGAACAATTTGAAGTTGCTTTTGATAGCCATCGTAATTATTTTTCTAAGTTACAGTGAGATTTGTTTTATGTTTATTTTATAGATTTGGAAAAAGTACTTTCTAGCTAGGTAACATGAAATTATTGCAACGTTTAGCATACATTTAATTTTTTGTTAGGGTTATTCTTCAGCAGGCATATTTGCTATTAATAAGAAAATTGGAGTGATATTGAAGTCATGACAAGTGTTGGAAAATATTAACAGACCTAGAGTGTATTTTTTTGTTTGAATATTTTCTTTGGTCTGCTTTAGGTTTGTGGATATATGGTGAAGTATATGTTCAGTTTTCTCACTTGACATGTGATGATCTCTTGGGGTAAACGGCAGGGTTTCTCAGTTGCAGGGAATCCCAGATGTCTTTGGGGAGTCCATCTGTGTGTACATTTCTTCTTTTTCTTCTTTTTTTCCTTTTTTGTTTTTCAAATATTTATAGGCTTTGGTTTGGACGTAGCCTCTTCAAATGTTACCAATTCTTTTCCTATCACCAAAAGAAAAAATAAACCCAAAAACCAATCCACACCACTGAAAAGATTCCCTCTTCAGATAAGTGGGATCCCAAAATAAAAAAAATAAATAGCCAAATGTAATGCATTGTAGGCTAGGAATGATGCAAGCTGTTTCACACCTAGGCAGTCCACAGCTGCAGCACTGCCATGGTAACCATGGGCGCTATATAATGAGAATCCAGAACCATGGGCAGAAGAGACATGAGGACTTTTTATCTTACACCTTGTTCAAGATATTAGGAAGTAACAGTCAATCATCCTTCTTTTCTCCTTCACTAGTTTCATGACCTATCACAAGCAACAATTTATCTGTCTGTCTTCTTTCTGCCAGTTAGCATGCCAGAACACCAGTTACATCTGTGCAGATGAACAGGTGCTTGTACTCTCTTCATCAAGCCATAAGAGAGGCAGGTATCTTACAGATGATACTTAACACTTCTCTGAAATGTGGGGTCCCCTAAAGTTTAAAGTAATAACTAGAACAGTTATTCCAGGCTGTCTGTAGAGTTAGGTGAAATTCACTGCATATATTTCATTGGTATCAGGTTTTTAAAATATAGTTTTTTTCAACCACAAGGACTAAAGATTGCAAAATTTCTCTTGCATTTAGTTTAAATTTCAAGATCTTGTTGACAGACATAGTGGGGGCTGTGAAAACTGAAATCCTGGCACAGTTGAACAATTCCACAGTAGGTGCTTATAGGCTGAAGGCTGCAGTGTCTTTGCTTTATTTGGTGATGTTTGTCAGCATGGAACCATGGCACTGAAAACCTCCTGACAGCTCCAGTCTCATGTGAGTGGAGAGGAGTTGCCTCTACATGTCTAGCAAAGAAAATCATAGCACTGTGAAGTGCTGATGTGGGCCTTGACTTTCCAGAGAAGCCCTTGAGATAAATGTTATTCCAAGACTGAATGCTCCTTGGAAAGAGATAAAGAATTTTCAGGGAAGCTACAGAAATGGAAAGACCATCCAGCTGACTGCACACAAATTGGCAACAAAATTAGGGTCTCTGTCTACTAGACGGTTTGGATGGGCTTGTCTTAGGTCTTAATGAATTTGTGATCAGTTCTGTGATGCAGAAATACATTAAGACCGTCAATGTAAGTGTGAGATGATAAATGAGAGTTTTGACTCTTATTAGAAAACATCTTAGAACAAATGTAATTAATTAGCGATAGTTGGAGACCTATGCAAATCTCTGCTATTACTCAGTCCAGAATGACCTCTTAGGAGACCTTCCCAACAGAGCTGATTCGATGAGCTTATAAAGTTTTGCTGTATTGAGGATGGTGGCCAACAAAGAGGGGATATTCTGCAGTTTCAGCATATCAGAAGGCATGTGAATCCTATGACAATCAAATTGAATTTAAATTGAATTTCAAAGTAATACTCCATTAGTGTCTTAACTGGTGTTTCACTATATAGAGTCCTATCTGAAGGTACCTAAGGTATATTTACAGCTCTCTTCCCAGTACAGTCTTGTTTTTAATTGGCTACATAAAGTAACACTGTACAGCAGGGCATGAGAACTTTCTCCAAGGGCACAAGGACATTCTGGTAATCCTCTGTATCTTTTATGGGAACTCAGGCTATTCAGAAGATTTAGAAAGAAAATCTGTTTACGGGAACCAAAGTACAATTAGAAGCAAGGCCCTTGAGTATCTTAAGTCTCCAGCAACTTTCTTCTGTTTTAGTGAGAGTGCATTAGGGAGGTAGTTTTGACATTACAGAGCCCTGTACTGATTAAAGGAAAAAAAGGTAAGGATGGAAATTTAGTGATTTTTCAATGAATGGTACATCTCCTTAAATAATTTTGAACACTTTTGGAACACCATGCCTAGGACAAGACAGTTGTGTCATAGTGACTTTCTGATCATCAGCTCAGTACCTATTTCTTGCTCTGGCACAGCTGCTTAGGAAACAGCTGCCAACAATCAGGCATTTGACATCAGAATTCCATAGATTTCAAACAACCGTATTAGTCTTCAGTGTGGGGGTTTCCTCAAGTTTCTGCCAGGCCACACACATCATATACTAGAAATCTTTGCAGAGAAGAGCTCATCTGATGTTACACGTCAGCACTGATACCTTTTAGCAAGAGTGCAAAACTATTTTCGTCCCACTGTGATGGCTATTTTTATCTCCATTAACCTCTTGACTGATTATAAACATTTATTGAGGGTTACCTCCCTTGTTTGTCCAGTTGTTTCAAAGGTTAGTGAAAAGTGGATGCCTGCCTCACCTCTTGCATCTTCATTAGCTGTTTCTAATTGTTCCCTGAGAGATTGCAGTTTTGACTTTGTTTGTCCTTGTAAAATTTGTCTAGTTATTACACAAAGACATTAGCAGAAATTGAATTTTCAGGTAAAAATTACTCAAGTGTAGGAGATGCTTCCCTAGTGTAGAGTAGTGAATAGTATTGTGGTTCTAGAATGCACCCTCATTTCCAAAATGTGCAGTTGTATGGCCTCATCTTATGGACACCTGTGTTAGCAGATCCCTGTGATTATGCTTAGGCAGAAAGCAGAATGTTTTGCAACCTTATGAGTAATTTGTAGAAGTTCTTTTGGTGGGAGAGATAAAGCTTGGTTGTCCTTTCAAAGGACTTATTTTTAAGGTCTTATTTAAAGAGGTCTTATTTTTAAGTAGTTGTGATATTTTTGCTACTATATCAAGAAGCTTTTTTTGTCAAAAGCTACCTTTCTAATCTAGAGATATTTCTAATAGCATTGTAAAAATCCCTCATAGCATGAAATAGCTAACACCACCACCACCACCATTATTTTTCGAACGACCAACTAAATGTTACAGTATGACAAATGCATCTTATGAATTTCAGGATGATTTTCGTAGCACACACTCTGAGACCCAGATCATTAACTAACCTTACTTCAGGTGGGATGGTGTCCCAGGTATAAAGAGCTGTCATGAAGAACGTGTTGCCCTGCCAAGAGTTTCTTCTGCATCACACCAAAAATGTTCCTCAGTGGATCTCGGTTGTGCTTATACAGTTGCAGCAAAAGACCTAGAGCAGGTCTCGATTGCATGATCCAAACAGACGTGTCCCAGGCATTGTAGGTTGTAACCAGTGCCTTAAATCCCTCAGACACTTAGCACAGATTAAAAAGCACTGGTGTGATGTGCTCAAAGCACAATATCCTGCTTTATGAGTGGGTTGCCGCATTCCACACCAGCTTCAGCTTTCAAATGGATTTAAAATGTAGCCCCAGGTAGCACATTGCGGTATTCTAATCTTGAGGTGATAAAGGCATGACTGATTTAAAGATAGCTTCATATTATCTTGGACTGGGGTCTTTTCATTTTAACCGTTTTAGGGAAATGGCCTTTCCTGAATCATCAGTTTTGTTTCAGTTCTTACTGTGAAATAAGACACAACATGAGCAAGCCTTTCTCAGTGGTGAACACCTCCTATGAATGCATGAACCTCACGAGTTGCCAGACCCACACTGTGGTGGTCCTGACTTGTCTTATGGCTCACAAAATATGCCTGTGAGGTACTTCAAAGAGAAGTCGTTGCTGGTCTCCCTTAGTGGAGCTGCCAAGCTTTACAAGCAGCCAGGACCTTGTGAAGTTTTACTTACACATTCAAAGAAGTTTATTTACATATCTGTGCAGCTTGGGAGCAAAGCTACGGGAGAGTAAGAAATTCTTTTGAGGTGTCCAGCAGCTCTTCTGGACTAGCAGAGCTGTGAGTCGAAACACCCTTTTCCTCCTCCAGCCTATATCTAGTGCCTGGAGACCAGTCACAGCTGCTGAACTGATTACAATTTTTACTGCCAGCCAACTTGGAAGTTAATTTAGTGATCTCCATGTAGTTCTATAAGTTACAAAAAGTCCAGTAAACAGGAGACAGCAAAGTGGACTCGTCCTTTCTGCTGGTGCTCATTCTACCTGCTGCTGCTGCTGCTGCTGCTTCACATCAGAAGAGATGCGGCACCTACCTGAGCTACTCTAGTTGTCTAGAAAAAAACAGGAATGGTGGCCTGAGACTAAGCCTACCACTTACTAAAGGAGAAAGTAATCTCCATGAGCAAGTCAAACAGTATCTCTCTATCTCATATCTTCCTCAGCAATATGTAGTTAAGTATAATCCTTTCCCAGGATATGTTATTTGTTCTGTCTATATAGGTAATAAACTGTTGTCCAGCACAAGAACATCCTGATATTATTTGAGACTTTTTGATACCATTTTCATGCAAATAATACTATTACAGATGGGAGAGACACAATGAAATGTCAGATGTCTGGGAAGAAGAAAATCAGAAATAGGAATTAAATCTTGTGACAATTAAATAGAGAATGCGTTCTGCACTTAAAAGGGAATTTTGGTTTTGTTTTTTTTTTTTAACTTGGCCTCTGACTTAAGAAAAAGACTTGTTTGAATGCCTGAACCATTTAGGGTGTACTAGCAAAAGTCCACTACCTAAATTATTTTGCATTCTCTATTGATTGTACTTGGAATTACCGGAAATGGAGAACACGCATGAGCACAAAAACAACGCCAAAAAACATGTTAAAGGCTTGACTGAAATGGCAGTTGGAGAAATGCAACATGTGGTAGAAGTATGTCCTGATCCTCCTGTTCATTATTGCTATCAGTCTCGGTTGCAAACATTCATACTAAAACTTGTATTTAATATGAGTGTGATTCTCAACTATGTGAAGATTAGCCACTGTTCTTTGTTTCTGTAGCAGCATTAGCACTGTTTTGATGTAAATGACACAAGAGTCCAGACTTTTCTACAATAGAAGACGGAGAAGATACTTTGATTACCTTTCATCTCATCTCTTGCAGATCTTCTTCAGTTCATGCCTCTTTTACGTCATTCTTTTATGTGCACTCCATATGTAAATACTTTACACTGATTTCATAATTGAGTAATATCAGGATTCTTGAGAATTTATGTATGAACTTAACAAAATTTTAAAAAGAGAAGTTATCTGGTTTACTGGCCAATTAGAAATCAGAATTTAAATTCAGATTTCAAATGCATGCAATTAGGTTGTCTCGTAATATTTCATATAAGCAGAAAAAACTTTCTGCAACTTCCTGTAGAAAAAGCAGCATTAGGAATTGAGACATTCTGTGTCTCTGGTTGCAGTATTTTTACACTAAGTGGATATGTTGTCATTAGCTGTTACATTCTTTTTTACTAATTTCATTCTTCATTTATATGTTTTCTCTAACAATTCTGGAGGGCAAATAATGCCATGGAGTATATATTGCAGTGTGACTTATGCATAAACATTTGTTTGAAAAATGTGACATATAAAAAACAAATTAATCAAGAAATTCTATAATTCATAAAACAGTACTAGAGAATAAACAGATCAAAAAATAACAAATTGTATAGAACTTGACATTCAGTATATCTTATTCCATCTTCTGGTTTGAAAAGACCTTTGAGATCATGGAGTCCAGCCGCACCCATCTTCTGCTAAACCATGTCTCTCAAACTCATCTACCTGTTTTTTAAACACCTCCAGAGATGGTGACTCAACCACTTCCCTGGGCATCCTGTTCCAGTGCCTGACCATCCTTTTGGTAAAGAAATTCTTGCTACTATCCAGTCTGAACCTCCCCTGGTGCAACTTATGGCCATTTCCCCGTGTCCTATCGCATGTCAGTTGAGGGAAGAGATCAACACTCACTCTGCCACAGCCTCCTTTCAGGCAGCCATAGACAACAATGAGGTCTCCCCTCAGCCTCCACTTCTCCAAGCTAAACAACCCCAGTTTCCTCAGCCACCCCTTCACCTTCCTTGTTGCCCTTCTCTGGATTCGTTCCAACACTTCAATGTCCTTCTTGTACTGAGGGGCCCAGAACTGAACACAGTACTCAAGGTGTGGCTGGGTACAGGTGCACAATCACTTTCCTTGTCCTGCTGGCCATGCTGTTTCTGGTACAGGCCAAGACAGCATTGGCCTTCTTGGCCACCTGGGCACACTGCTGGCTTATATTCAGCCAGTTGTCAATCAACACCTCCAGGTCCTTCTCCACCAGGCAGCTTTCCAGCCAGTCTTCCCCAAGCCTGTAACACTGCATGGGGTTGTTGTGTCCCAAGTGCAGGACTCGGCATTTGGTCTTGTTAAACCTCATCCCATCTGGTCTCAGCCCACTGAACCAGCCTTCCAGATCTCTTTGCGGAGCCTCCCTTCCTTCAAGCAGATCAACACTTCCGCCCAGCTTAGTGTCATCTGCAAACTTCCTAATGGTGCACTCGATCCCTTCATCCAAGGCATTAATAAAGATAATGAACAGGACTGGACCCAGCACTGAACCCTGGGGAACACCACTCGTGACCGGCCTCCAAATGGATTTGAATCCATTTACCACGCTTTGGGCCCAGCCATCCAGCCAATTTTTCACCCAGCACAGGGTGTGCCCATCCAGGCCAATGGTAGCCAGCTTCTCAATCAGAATACTGTGAGAAAGGGTGTCAAAGGCTTTACAAAAGTCCAAGTACACCACATCCACAGCCTTTCCCTCGTCCATTGACCGGGTAACCTTGTCATAGAAGGAGATCAGGTTGGTCTGGCAGGACCTGCCTTTCATAAACCCATGTTGACTGGGTCTGATCACCTGACTGTCCTGCACGTGCTGTGCGATAGCATTCATTATGATCTGCTCCATGACCTTCCCCTGTACCGAGGCCAAGCTGACAGGCCTGTAATTCCCCGGATCCTCCCTCTGACCTTTGTTGTAAATGAGTTACATTTGCCAGTCTCCAGTCGAGTGGCACTTCCCCAGTCAGCCAGGACTGTTGATAAATGAGGGAAGGGAGTTTGGCAAGGACCTCTGCCATCTCTCTTAATACCCTTGGGTGTATCCTATCTGGCCCCATAGAGTTGTGGACATCTAATTGACCGAGCAGGTCTCTAACCAAGTCTTCTTCGAACATTGAGGGTTTGTCTTCACAGTCTTCTGGTTCAGGAGGCTTAGAGCCCAGAGAATATCTTACCTTACTATTAAAGACCAAGGCAAAGAAGGCGTTACGTACCTCTGCTTTGTCCTCATCATTTGTTACTACCATTCCTCTTGCATCCAGTAAAGTGATATCCCATGTATTATATTTAATAAGATTATGGGCTTGTTCTTATATAACAAAATTCTTTAAAATACTATTTTATTTTCAATAAATAATTTGTGTATTTTTTGGAAATGTAATGTGCTCAATGGTTACTCAATATATTTCACTACATTTCTAGAGCAGTCATAGACGCTGACTAAATGTGGCCAAAGCATCAGGAACTTCCATGTAAATATATGATTTCCCATATCTTAAATTTTTTTCACTGCCTTAATCATACAGAATATTGCAATGAAACATAGCTGGAGCCAACAAGAGAATTATTGTTGGAATTTAAAAATAAATAAAATCCTTTTAGAAAAGGTTGAAATGTCTTGCACAGAATTATTTCCCAGAAAAAAAAAATTGCGTAGTGCCTGTTGCACTTTGTACTCTTTGTTGTGGTTTCATGCTTCATATAGAGAAAAAGAACGTGAGTGATAGAAGTGACATCTCAGTGCCATATACTGATAAACTCAAGAATGCCCACAGGGTTTTTGCCATTTGATTAGTAAAAGGAGTTGTGTTAATGAATTTGAAGCCTCTACCTTGTCTCCTCAAATACCAAATCCTTTAAGTACAGAATCTGAAATATACATAGGAGATGGTTTTGTTAAATGTGCATCTCCTTGCCTGTGTGCCTTTCAGGTGCAATGGAAGTCATGCTTTACTTTTGTGCCTTTGAATTTATTAATACATGTTCTTTTATAGTATTTTTGGAGACAAAGTGCAGTGAATCATTAGCACTGTTATTTCAGACAGTAAAATCACACATCAGCACTTAGCAGAAGGGGAAAAATTCCATTATCCATTCAGAACAATTTCCTATGATAACACAAATGTTACAGGACAGATCTTTGAAATGGATACTGATTCTTTAAATTCTTTCCTGTCTGTTTCAGGAAATAGTGAGATCCTGTTGATAATGAAGTACAATGTGTCTAAAGTTCACTTCTAAACACTTGGCTCTTTGCTGAGAAAGTCATCTGCATTCCCTTTATAATTCTCAGCCACCAGAGATCTGTTTAATCTTGGAGATCTGATCGAATATCATTTGGAAAAAATCCTCGATAATAGTTTCACTGTTCAATCAGTGAAAGAACTAGAGCTTACTGCTCGTGTCTTCTTAAAAAAACCCTGAGGCAGGGGAATAAGGCCTTAGCTTATGGGTTTGGAGATTTTGTTGTTTGCAAATAAAATGATTATTACTATTATTATTCAAGTTCTTAATCAAGGCAAGCAAATGGCATCTGTTTGTTATCATCCTTCCTACAGAAGACAAAGGCTTCAGTCCCTATGGTACTGACTGCTGGCCCCAAGTGGTTGCTGGATGTGACTTGGCAAGGAGTAGAAGACAACAAAAACAACTGCATTGTGTACAGCAAAGGTAAACAGAAGCTGATTTTTTTCTCTACTTTCTTGTGCAAGGTACTGAGATAAAAATATACTTGTTGCAGGATAGGAAAATTAAGTATTTTGTTTCACCTTACACTGGAACAGTTTTCATTCATATTTTCCTAACCAGCTCTGTCTTTCCTTTTTATATGCTTTTTCATCTAATGGTATAAAAATCCGCCATGGTGTCTGTAGTGTACTAAATGGTTTATAAATACTGAAGGATGTCAGCTGACATAAGATATATCATCCATTTCACTCTGAGAGTTAGTGCCTCTTGGGAAACATCAGTAAAATCTATACATTTTTTAAAAGTGACTTCTTTATGACATTTTATTGGACATACTGGATAGCATTTCTCCATGTTACATTACATTGTAGACTACTAACTGAAGCCTGGTTTTATAAGAAGAATTCCAACTTGATTGGACTATGATAAGACTTCATGTAAGCATGGTAACATAAGATAACTGGAGCTGGATTTCAAGGTTGTCACCTCTGACATTCTGGTCTCTGTGTAGTGACATGACATGATGATGCTTCACTGGAATGTATTGGCTAGTGGCAATGCATATCTTTTCTGTCCAGTGTGAATTGTCAGATTTGCTGAAGTCAGCATGAGTTCTTAGGTGGCCTCCCAAACATGCCTTGTCTCACCTGTTGCATAGAAAAGCTGCTTTGTTTCAAGATGCAAAAGCTTTTGTCTTGCATCTTGAACCAACCCAAAGAACCTTGAGTTCAGTCTACACTTGCCATGGTCTGTGCACCATGCTACTTGCTTAGTCACTGTGAAAGCTTTGTAAATGTGGTTACGGCATCATTACAGTGTGTTAAAAAAAAACATCCAAATCCCACTGCTTGAATACATGGAATAAGAATAATTTATTTAGTGTAACTGCTTTTGGCATTCCCCCCGAAGATCAGGTTGCAAAATTGTGACTTTCCGTCCTTGAATTTCAATCGCCAATCTCAGCACTTTGTGAATACTTCAGAACATGCACTGCTCTTCTTTAATTTCTTTTAGGTTTTATTTCTAACCAAACAGACATACTGAGATCAAAGATTTGTTTGCTGAGGCAACCTAGTGACCATTTCAGCATACAAGCATCCAGGCAAATAAGCACCCGTATCAAAATATTAACATACAAAACACTAATCAGAACATCAAAGACTCCTAAAAACTTACTAGAAACAATTACAACTTGTTCCTATAATCATTGCAATTTATACACTTATAAGAGGATTGCCTTTAAACTACCACAAGCCTTTGAAAGTTGAAATGCTGAAAACAGGGAATTTGCATGTTAAAAATGAGTTGCACACCAGGGTCTTATAAAATCTTTCTATTATAATTACAGAATGACAACACATTCATTCTGCAACCTGAAACACCTGCGGTACTAGAGAACTGGGCTCAGATCTAAAAAGGGCTGAGCTGCCCTTCCTTCGCAGCTTGCTGATTGCTGCCCGAGTGGAAGAAGCACTCTGAATAATATAGTGCAGATTTTCTCGTGAATCCAGAGCAGCAGTTTCCTATTCATAGTAGTGAATACTCACAGGCAAACTTTTCTGCAACAACTTTTTAATCTAATGAGAAATTACTTCTGCTCCAAAATACAGCTTCTGCAAATTCCCATAGGATGATGTCTTATCAAGTATTACATTCTATCTGTAATTATAATAATACTTAGCACATATATACCAGTAAGACTTTTCATCTTCAGACTACTTAACGATCACTAACTAATTCATTAGACAATTTCAGTGCTATCTATGTGATTGAATCTATTGAAGTACTTTTTTTTTTTAAATACTAAAAACCTTCTTCAGTTTGGTGCAGTCTGAGTAGCCCAAAACATTATTCTTTTCATTCAAACATGTTTGGATTTTGTTTCACTGATGATGCTAGTTGTTTTAGTACTTGTCTAATAAGGTATTGTGAGACAGTCGTAACAGTGCTCAAGGTGAATTCTGTTATCTGTACTGCAGATTCTTATTATAACTAAAGCTGAGGATCAATTTGAGCTTCAATTTATAAGTACATGTTAAAAACCTAAACTAATATGGGAAATAAGTTGTAGATAGGCTTTTCCTTCCCTGCATTCTGTTCCGCTCTGCACCTTGAGTTGGCTGCTTTGTCGTTCATTACACACATACAGCTGCCTTGAGCTCTGCTGACATTTTTGTACTGGAAAGATTAATTGGCTTGGATCACAAAACAATGTCAAATAGAAGATGGTAAAATAAATAAATAGAATAATGTTTCTTCCTTCAATTTGTATCTCATCATTCCAGATTACATTGCCTTGATTTGTATTAGCTTTCTGTCTCCTATAGTGCCATTACTTCTAATGAAACAATGTCAGCTGGCATGCAGTTGTAATTCGATGTTATGTTGTAGTTGCATGTGTATAATTTTGTTAGTTTGCTTAGCAATACATTGTTATTTCTGAAAGCAATTAGCTGAACAAATATGTGGAATTTTACACGTAGCAGATTTGGTCACCTAGGAGCTGTTTTCTGTACTATTGCCAAGATGAGATGAGTAAATTGACGCATTTCAAAGAGGAAAATAAGTTTAAGGATTGGCTATCAGTACATGGTACTGGTTGATTAGTTGCTGACTCAGAAGTAAATGCTGTATTTCCTTTTAGCTTATTACAGTGATGTCTTTGAAAGCAGAATTTCCCCCAGATATTTCAGGAGAGCATAGGAATGTCAGCCTGACTTCTCGTTCAGTAGAAGCTGTGGGCAGCATAGTCACCCATGTATTGTGCACAGAATAGTCACAAGGAGAGAAGTCTGGCACGCAATTCCTATTGAAAGTGAATCTGAGCTGTCCATTTAACTCCCTATTTGCTTTCAAAACTCTCCATAAAATAGTATTCCTAGACAAGCAAACACAAAATGTGTGTGTGTATGTACGTATGTATATATATGATGTATGTATATAGGATTATATTACTAAGTTATTAGAGTGAAATCACGATTCATCTTTGTATAAACTTTTAGATAAAGAAGCCAGTTATTTAAAATTATACCTCAGAGTACATTCAGAGTGAATAGCTATGAAATAACTATTCAGTATTTGAAATTCATTCTTTTTAGTCTAGGATCACTTATTTCTATCTGTATTATTTTATAACTACATTTCCCCAATACTAAGACAAATTAGAAAAGGGAAAACCAGTTCATTAGTATCCCTTTTATAATGCAAGCTCTGATACAAGCTGACTACTCATGGCATGTGCCATTATCTCATTCTATTTTTGTTGAAAGGAAACTTTTACAACTGTAATTACATTTAAAAGGCATGCCCTTTTTGTCTTAATATTTATGTCAAACTTCTCTCATGTTTCAAAAATAGTCTATTTAATAATATAAGATATTTCTTGAAATTTTAGAGACAGATTTTAGGAATTGTACCTTATCTAGAATTATAGATACATTCTTTCCAAAAATCAACTATAGTTTCAGTAATTCAAGCAGGATACATTGGTGGGAAATATTAATGCATGACCTGTGTGTTCTTTGCAACATAGTGTACTTAAGAAGTATTCTGCCTAACAGAGTTGTGGACCAAACCTCATAAGTCTCTAAGATCAGCAGCAGGAGTCCCTCCACGACCCAGGAAGGGGCTGGGATATTAACTGCACATCTTCCACTGGGACTGTAAAGGATTTTAAAAATGAATTATGTCTGAATGGAATAGAAATGGTGTAAAAACTACAGTTCTACGGACTGAAAACCATATTCATATAACAGACATTTTTATAGATATTATTTAAGTCATTTATGTAAAATGTATGGATACCGTATGTTTAGTGGCATTGTTAAAACAGGGTGTCTGTGGGAATTATAAAATCATAAGGCGATTAAGTTAGCTAGTTGTGAAATTCCAATATTGCTTTTTAAATGACTTCAGGATATAGGAGGTGCTAAGGTTATTATCTGTTATCAGGAATACAGCGGAATTGTACGACTGGATAATAACTAAACAACTGACACAATGTAAAATTACATTATCAGTGTGTTAAAACAAAATTGCGCCCTAAAGGAGTCTACATGCCAGCACAGAGCTGCAGTGTAATTATGCTTAACTCTGATAATTAAAATACAACGGAGATCAACAGAATCATTTTCATTAAGAAAATTATTAATGATGGTGGTATAACAGTAATTGATTGCAGAGCACCACAGGATAACTCTGCACAGGAAAACCAACATGTTTAACGTGTGTCTGGGCTGGTGGGGTTGTGTTGCGTTGTGTACCACTGAGCACACTGCCCGGCCAGGTGGCAGCTGCAGTGTGCATTTTCTGCCACAAACTCCGGCTCACAAAATAGCTGCCCTTTGAAGGGAGAGGGCCGAGTGCTGGGAGACAGGTTGGTAGGATGGGGTCGGAGACAGCTGCCAAAAGGAGCCAGCTGCCAGCGGTGACTCACGTGCTTCTTGAGCCGTCCGTCATTTCATTTTGCGTGAGGCAGTGTTTGGTTTTGCATTTCCATTAGTGATTTACCGATGTTATTTCCCCCATTGCCTGGCCTCACTGAGAAGTTGATGCCATTCATTATTTGTGAGAGGATGCAAGAGAAGAAAAAAAGTGTCCTGACCCCAGAACGGTTCCATAGGCACTGTGTGACATCTTAGTAATTCCACAGGATGGTCCTATTAATTGTCCCAGTGGTGCAAATGCATGATATCAAATGCCATAAAAAGCCTGCATCCCCTCCGTAAGTGAAATCGCAGTCAGTACCCACTGAGCAACTATAACAAAATCCTGGCTAGGGAGAATGTGGCCTAAGGGTGAGATCTGAGAATCCTCATTTTCTTTTGGTGAATGCAAAACTGAGGGGGGTGGTGGCGATGGGATTTGAGAGAGTGCTGCTCCACACAGCTGAGGGATGGGTGCTTTCTCAAACAGATGCTGCTTTTGAAAGCTGCCCAAAAAAAGTCTGTTTTCCAATCACAATAGAGAACAAGCCTGCTAGGGTGGATTTACAAGATGAGATTAGTTAAAATGACAGCTGCCCACACTGAAACTGTGTCATGTAGCTAATTTATAAATAGAAACTGGAGGAGAGGCAGGACAGAGAAGGCAAAGCAGAAGCCGGGGCTAGAAGCAGAGGGCTGCACTTGGCTCTGCCAGTGCTTCCTTTGGTGGCAGTGCCTAGCAGATTACTTAAAATAAGTCAGCAAATGCATAATTGTTTACTTACTTCACTGGTACGGAGATGATTTATTTAGCTGATGCATGTGCCATGCATTGAAGAGAAAAATACTGGAAAAGGGTTACATGAAACTACTAGTAAGAATTGAAGGCAATTTTAATTAATTTTGCTAATGTAAAGTAAGCAATCTGTCTTTTAGCGTATATGAAAAGTCAGTTGCCTAATTCTTTTTTCCCTGCAACTTCAGGCAATGTAAAGGTACATTGCATCAGAGACCCTGATGAGCACAGGTCAAACATCATAAGGAGTTAAAACTGCTGCATTAGAACCTGAGTATATTTTGGTTTGGGTCAGCGAACAAGTTGTTATATAGGCCAAAGGTTAAATTGGGGAATATATTTTAGATTGCAAGGGGCTTTTTTTCTACATACTGTTAAAAGCAAATTCAGTGAATTTACGTAGCTTGTTCTACATGGACAGTCAGAACACTGAAGTATCTGCTGTCCCACTGGATGACTCCATTAGCTAAACAGGGTGCTGAAGTCTTTGATGGTGCTACAGGTTTTTGTTCTTTGTATCCACTGACAAGAAATCTGAGTTTTTTACAAAATTCATGCCACTTTTATC
This sequence comes from Tapera naevia, assembly GCA_033556795.1. Classification (NCBI taxonomy): domain Eukaryota; kingdom Metazoa; phylum Chordata; class Aves; order Cuculiformes; family Neomorphidae; genus Tapera; species Tapera naevia. Next base: position 2,647,520 of record JAUMJJ010000038.1, on the reverse strand, counting down.
CTAATATAAAAGGTCCATTGAAGAGCTTGGTTTACATTTTTTTTCTACAATAGTGAAAAAAACGCAAAATATTTCTCAAGAGAAGTATGGTTATGTGTATAATGCTTGCATAAAATAATATGTCTACAAGAACAATATACCTGTACAGTCGTTGAAAGAAAGTGTCATGTATACAGACATAAGACATGATTAGTAGGCAAGTGGATGGCATGATTCACATTTTGGTTTGCAAGGATATTGAGAAGGCAAGGATGTCTAATGACACTTCTGCAAGCAAAACTGTTGCAAATCAGTCCTGCTTTCCTCACTGGACACAGAAGGAGAAAAAATTCTGCCCCATGACTGGTGATAATTATTGCTTGCTGATGGCAGACACAGTGTTGTGGGCTTAATTAAGACACGATTCAGCTTCAAAGAACTCACAAAGCAAGATTTTACTTTTTCTTTACTTTTTACATGTGCAATAGATCCAATGGGAGATTTTCTGCTTTAGGGAGTTTAGAGGTCAGGGCCTTGTTTATGGCCTTAATTAGCTACAAGAAAAATGTTATTTTATGGATCTTTATGGAATTAGTAGAAGATGCATATAATAATAGCATACAGTGAATTATTGCATGCCCTCTAAATTCCAGGCCTGTAGATAATAAAGGGAAGATGACAAGAAATGCAGGGGTACAGCTGTATTTCCACTTTCAGTATGAAAATGCTTTTGTTCACTTTTAGTGCATTTCTTTTACATAACAGCCAAGTGGTATTTGTAGGTTGTTCTCAAATGTGCGTTTGGGTTTTTTTCTTGTCTTCTTGTCACTTATTATGTAGTTTGTTTCATGGCTTAAAATTGGAATTGTTTTTCATTTGAGGAGGCGAGGAAATAGGCAGAATACTGACATGATTTGCACAGAATTACATATTTTGGACTGAAGCTATGAAAAGCTGTAAACTAAGTCTAACACTCACCTATGAGAAAATATTCAGGATGGAAAAGCAGCCCAGTCAGACTTCACACTGAGACCAAAGAAATACTGCTTCAGCCATTTGAGACCACTGGCAAAAATAAATGCAAGCATCATGTAGAGATATTTTTTTTTTCCCAAGATACATATTTGCCCCTAATTTTTCTCAGTCAGTTGCAGTAGAATCAGTCATTTAGAAATTATTTTAAGAAAAATGTTGTCATTATTTTCAGGGTATGACAGAGTTGCTAAATGTGGTCTATTTTCTTTTTATTTAAATTATTTTTTCCATCCATTATGCTAAATGAATATTGAGGGCTACAGTAAACCTTATGACCCCTGTGGCTCATAGTAACGTTACCTCTGTAATCTTCCCTGCAAAGCAAGAGGGAAGAAAAAAGCCTCCAAATTTGCTGAGCCACACATTTCAAGTTGTCGACAACCCCATCCACAAGAAAACAGAAGAAAATATATATGCACTCTGTCCTGTCAAAAGGCTTTCGCCTTATCTTGAGAGACTGTCAGGGCAGGAACATCATGGAATGGACAGGAGTCTATTAAATTAATAAGCTGCTGGATGGTGTCTGGAGAGTTATGATGCTCCATAAATCCAGTTTGATCATGGTGGACAAGGTTTAAATCTGCAGCTTTCTAATACACATCCAGGTCCTGGATTGGATTTGAAGTTTTGTGCTGGAGACACAGAGATAGTCCTGCAGCTTCTGAATTAAGATTTATCATTTTTTTATTATTTTTTTTTCCTTACACTTCTTGACAAAAGTGAAAACACCTTAGGGATGCTGGCAAATGTTACTGTTTGAAATGAAAGAGCTGTTGTCAAGGTGAAACCATGACATAGAAGCCTAAAATGGAACCTTGATCATTCTTCGCACAAAGCTCCATTGGTGCTGAGTGTAAAACATCGGTATGGGAGTAAACAGGGCTAGATTCATCTGCAACCTATTCTGCAGTGCTTCCTGTCAAATACTGCTACTGTGTATTTGTGATACAAGACAAACTAATGATTTGCCCTATAAAAGAAAAAGCTAAAAAAAATATAGAAATATGTTCTTCTCCCACTCAAGGTGGTTCTGTGTATAACAGGTAGTGTGGTGTGAGGTTTCTATGCTCCTCACCTCTACGTAGGTTAAGCCTGAGGGTAGCAATTCAAGGAAGTCTCTCATAATGTTTAAGGTGCTGAACTCCCAGGAAAACCTCTGTGATGTGCAGCCATGATGTCCCTTTGGGATGTAGGGCTGAATGGCCTGGAATGCAATATTAAAATCATGTTGGATGTGTTCTGTGTCTGGCTGCTTACAAGGAAGACCATTATTAAGGCACAACAGGTGGAATTCAAGTGTCTCTTGACCAGTTAATTGACCTGCAAGCCAGTGATTTATTGTTAGACCCCTGAGTTCCTATTCTTGTTGCTCCAGAGACTCCAGCAGGTGATTGCTGTGCTTGCATAGGCAATGGCACAACCAGCAGTTCTCTCTTCTCAATTGCCTAGACACATTCTGGATCCTGCCTAATTTATTTATTGACAACACTTAGAATCTGTGTTATTTTTAAAAGCAATCTGTGCTTATTTTTGTTCTTATTTTTAATTTAGAAGGTTAAAGAGACTTCTCGATGTTAGAGAAGTTGGAATACCGAAGACGCTAAGCTTTGCTTTATGCTCAGGCAAATGAATTCAGAGGTGAATGCAATTTAAAAATCTCTTTTGGTGCATAGATTTCCTTGAACAGAAGTGGAGATAAAGATGTAACCCTCAGTCACATCCATCCATCCATCCATCCATCCATCCATCCATCCATCCATCCATCCATCCATCCATCCATCTCTCTCCATTGTCTTCCAGAAATTACGTAAAAGCTGTTTCCAGAGATCATGTGTGACTGAATCCTGACCTCTCTGTTGATCCTGGGGATCAATCTGTATACTTTCTGAATGAAAGATTGATGTCAGCATTTCTCTCCTTCTCCCATAGCATTCCAGCACTGCTCCCTACTGCACAGAGATGCCACAAGGAGCAGAACTTCACAGCAGGGACAAGCGGCAGTAAGGCCAACAGTTGCAGACTACATCCACTTTTCCTAATACAATTGTAGCTTTGCCCTGTCATTTGGGACAAGTTATGAAGTGTTTGTAGTCAAATGGGGAGGAGGAGAAGTGAAGGTTAGGGAAAAAAACGACAGCTTTTTGAAAGATAAGGAACTCCCTTGTTGCAGCTTCCCTTGCCAGTAAGACAGGATACTCCTGCTGCCTGTAGCTGCCCTTCTCCTCACCACTGCAGAGGCACTGCTTAGCCTTCCCAACATCTTATTCATCCCTGAAAATAACTGAAGAAATTATGGAGAAGTTATGACCTATTTGGGTGTGTGTTTATTATTTAAGGAACAAACACTTGCTACTGTAGACAAGGAGAGAAGAGCTTTCTTTTAGTGTTATAAAAAGAAGGAGGGGAGGAAAGGAAACTGTTTCAGATTTGATTTTTTTCTTTGTTTCAGTTTCATTCCATCAGGGCATGTGGGACAATGTGATTCTGACAAGTAGAAATCCATGCTAGAGTGTGTGAAAATTGTGATATTTGAAGCAAGTTTCAATGTTGAAGCAGATTTAGTAAAGGTGTTCTATGGTGACACATGTGACAGCCGAATTTGTTGTTGACATGCAGAACCAAGGTTTGTTGCTGGAGAAGGAATTGCCTGTAAGGTAATTTCCTATGAGAATAACATAGTGTACAGGCTTGTATACATACATACATGCACATATATATATATATAAATGCATACATAACTCAGGCCATGGTTAGTGTTTCACTCAAGCCACAGAAAGGTCTGAAGTGTGTCCCTATAGCTGCAATATATGCCTCTGCGTAGACAGCTCCAGCTATTCTGAACAATTATACTGTCACAGGTGAATAATCATTGAAAGCATATGTTATTTGGAAAATAGTTTAGAAGACAGAGAGTGTAAGTCCTAGCTAGCATTGTTAAACCTCAAGAAGAGTGCTGGTATAAGCTTTATAAATTACAGAAGAATGCTAGTTTTGCAATAAAGTTGTGAAAATAGAAGATGACACGGGGAAAAGTGTGCTTTTTAGGGAGTGCAAACTAATTTTAAAAGAATATTGAAAAGTTAGATTATATTAGAAGAGAGGTGTATTCAGACGTAATCAGATCAATTTAGTAACATTGTAACTTCTTAAAAATAGAAGTGCAAAGTCAGATAATGTGTAACATTTTTGTGGTGAATGGGTAACTCTTGTTTGTAGCTGCGGTGATAAAGAAATACACACAAACTAAAAATTTGTTTTTGTACTAGAATATACAAATAATGTTGTAGAAGCATATTAAACAGTAGGAACAGTGCACAAATTACTCATGATCTGAACAAATGGAAGGCTTTTTTGAGAAAACCAAGGATCAGTGGGATAATGGGAATTGACTTACATGCCCTAACCTTCAATAATTTGTTACCTGAAACAAATGTTCAGATACATAGGAAGAGAAGCATCGAAGACGTAGGGGAGATAGCTTGGTCTTTGACCAGCCAAAATTTGGGCTGATGCTATGAGATAGGCAGTTGAACTTAAAATATGAGATGAAAAGTAACTGTTTTACACGAGGAAATAAGAGGTGTGTCATCAAGTGATTACTGCACATCCTCTGTTAATTAACTGTTCTTTTAAATGTGAATAGGCTTGTTTTTGTGGTGGCTGCATGTGCATTTTAATGGATTTAAATTATGTGAGGTTTAAATGAGTTTTCAAATTAAATGAAAGTTTTAAAATTAAATGAAAATTTAAAACCAGACTGACAGATTGCTAAAACTAAGTAAATTTTATGGTTAAGTTTCTATTAAATTATATTTATCATTGGAGCAAATTAAGTATAAAATCACAAACAATGATATTTTTCAGTGGCTTACTTTGGTGGAAAGTGTAGCCTGAAGTATGACTTTAAGACTTTTATCTTCCATTCTCTCCTAAAGTGGAAATTAATTAGGGCTAAACAAGTGTTGGCTACGTGTTCAGAACCCCATCCTGAGAGTCTTTCGTGGACCAGTGGTGCAGGAGCAATTTACTGAGAAAGCTGTTTTGTAATGCAAAGTATTTTGTATTTTATTTGGTTTTAACTAGCAAGGTTAGGAAAAACAGTTGAAATCTTGATTTAAAGAATGAACCATTTTTGTTGCTTTCACAGAGGTCACTTTTGACCCTTTGCACTCAGTTGAGAACAACTCCTTGCAGCCAGATCTCCACAGGACAGCTCTATGCAAGGAGCCCCAAACCCTAACCCTAACCCTCCCTACCTAGAGTTATTCCTGCAGAGTAAACCATGTAGAGTCATCTGCAGAGAATTGTTCCACAAAGAGTTTGGTGTGGAGAGCTGTCCCTTTCTGCTTTTTAGTCTCTCAGAAGATCTGCTGAGATCCACTCTTTAAATACAGTTCTTTCTCTTTACATGTAATTGCTATGTAAATCCCTAAATGTCATAAGCTTTGCAGTAAATCAAGGAAAGAATGCTGGTTTTGTACACGCAAGCTATTTCTCAGTGACATCCACTGCAACATAATGTGTGAGGCATGACATTTTTCTGTCTTGCCGTCATACAATCATCAGCTTTATATGTGTGGTGCTGCTCTTTCTTTCTAATATGCTTCTTATAATTCATTATTCATTTTCACTTCGTTTTGTCCTACAGAAATGTATGTAAAAGGCACAACATTCTGCATTCTTTTTTTTTGGTTTGACTTCAGTTTTATGATCTAGGACATAACATAACAAATGGATTAACTGAGTAACTTGTTTCTTTTGGTATATTTAAAAAACATCCAAGGCATCATAAAAATTTTCTTTCAAAAACACCATTCCTTTCCTTTATAAAAATGTTCTTAAGTGTTGTTAGGCCGAAAAAAAAAAATAATTTCAGATTAATTACACCTAAAACCCTCCTTTAATATGTTCAGCTGGAAGACTCCAAAAAAATGATGAGCTGATATATGACCTTCTTCTCTTTCAGAACATATGTACGTACTGAGTGAAGGGAAGCATGATCCTAGTGTTAGTGCTTGGATTTTTATTGTATGTTGCTAATTATTACAAACTCTAAACAAGGGCATAGTTGAATTCTCAAATGTCTAATTGTACAGAGATACCTCAGTTCCTCAGTCAGAGAAGTCTCCAAAAGCACTCAGTGAGATGTACTTTCCTTAAAAAGAGCGGTCTTTTGAACTGGGACTCTGTTAGGATGTTAAACAGGTACACAGAAGATCTAAGAGTTAGTCCTTTAGATACTGAAGGAAGTTCAGGACTGCTGGTTTTGCGTGTCAGCTTTGTGGCCATTAGCTTGCCAATCTGCCATTAATGTCTGGCAACTTTCTTTATTTTTACGTTCTTTACCTTCTTTCTTTCAGGAATTAAGCTAGGTCAATTAGTGTTTGAGTTTGGCAGACTGACCACTATTACCAATAATGTTGGTTACTGGGGAAAAAGAAAGAGCCTGCAGTTCTTAACAGTAAATCTGAACATAATTCTGTCTTTTGGAAATGATCGGATCAGATTTTAGCTGTATACCATGAATCAAACACTCAATTTATCAAACTATGTCACTTTTACATAGTAACAACTTGTCAGATCCTGGTAAAACGTTGCCTGTGAATCATGCTGTAATGGATTCATTAGCTGTAGTCCCCAAAATTAGCTAGTAGACAATATGCCCAGCTGAGAATAACAGAAAAATGTACAATTACTTTTCCAATTGTTTATTTTCATATGGCATGTCTGGTGAAAATGGTTTAATATTTGTTAAGGTGAATAGTTTTATAGATTAATACTTTAAATGGAGGACAGAAAAAGAAGAAAAAGATCTACTCTGAGGAAAACCAGTTTGGTGTTGCGTGGGAAACAATCTTGCTTTTCTTTGATATTGTTAGAGGCAACATAGAGTTATAAACTCAAGATTCTTATAGGGTTACTATATTACTTTGCTTTATCCTGACGTAACTATTATTTCTGTGAAAAACAGATCTTTTCACAGAAGTGAACCAATTAGACTATATCCTTGACATAGGAAACAGCTGTTTGGGGATGTTTAAAGTATTCTCAGTACATAGCATTTAGTTGGAGCATTCTTTTTTTGCGTTGCAGTCTGCTTTCTTCATGGCATCTGCTGGTACAAAACTGATATAGTGAAGAGCCATGCTCATTAAGTTTTCTTATTTCTTTCCACTCCTTTCCTACTCCTGAGAAATTCAGGTGCATAGAAGAAATGTCCAAAAAAGGATGAACAAAGTCTCTGAGTAGTCCTTTCTAGCATGTATAATATATCATAATAGTAAGTACTTAATGATATTGAACTCTGTCCTCCAGAGATGGGAAAAATTGTTACGAGACAGAGTAAGTCGTCAGCAGGAACTTACAAGTCCCCTATCATCCCTTCATTGGATATTCTGAATATTGCATTACCAGCAGGACTCTTTGGGAAATTAAGAAACTGGAAAAGCCACGCAGGACTTTACGTAGAGTTCAGGAAAACCGCAGGAAGTAATTGAGTCCCAACATTTTGACAATTTATTATTTTGATAGTTTGTGGATTGCCTAATTTCATTCACTTTTGTTCCATTTTGAAAATGGGATGAATCATTCTCTCTTCTTCAGAGCTTTTATAGTGGACTATATGTAATAATTTAGCACTTAACTACTGTAGCAGGACTAATAAATAAGCTTTGCAGAGCAATAACATGCTTATCATATGACATCCTCAAAATCCTTGTATTATCTACTCAGAATATTTCATATAAACTAAAGTAATAGTATGCAAGAAAGAGAAAAGATTATACAATACTCTTCATGTCTGAACAGTCCAAATAATGAACACATCATTTATGGCATTTTTGGCCGAAATGCAGGAAAATTTTTCTTGAGTGGAAGTGGTTTTTAAATGCCTTGTAAAGTGTGCAATAGCTGTATGCCTCCTTTTAAGGCACAAGGAAAGAACAAACATTTCAAGCCTTATTATTTAGGAAAGACTTGGATGGTCAGCATGTCTCTTTACATCTATTACTATAAAGAGTCAAGAGAATAAAAGATTATTTGGAAGTATATTGACGGATTATTGAAATGTAACTACTCAGCCAGGCTTTTGATAACTAAACACTTGGAGTTGCTCGTGCTGACATATAACACAGCTATATCTCATTAGGTTTATGCAAGAAAATTGGGAATTTTTCTGAACATATTTGATGCCCTCCTTTTTCATTTTTCAGTATACGTACCTTTTCCTTTGAGAGATTTTAATATAAAATACTTACTTTCTTATCCTGTGGACAGCTCATCAGAGCTGCATGGGATTTGAAATTTTTCCAGTCATTAATAGAAGAAATATTGAGTGCAGGTAGAAAATATTAGCAGCAACTTTTTGGTATTTTTTTACATCGCAGTGAGGTGCAGTTCTGTATTTGGATCTGAGTACATACTTCCTCAGAAAGCAGTGAGGAGGATTTGGAAGGATGTTGTAATTCTTGGCTTGATGTATTTTTTTTTCAGAGTTGAACCTTTTCTTAATTCTTATTTTGTTCCAATCTCAAGGCATTATGTAATTTTTTTTAGAGGAGATTAGGAATACTTGTTTCTTTTGGAGAAAAGAAAATGCATCAAGGCAACCAAACAGAGTGAAGGGAGTGTTATTCTAAATTGTCAGATTGTTCATAGGTGTCTCTAATACTTCTCAGGTTCTAGTCTGCTGGCGATATAGTTTCAAAAGATGCACTAAGGAAAGTGCCAAGACCAGCTTTGACAGGGTTTTCTTTTTTCTTCTTTTTTTTTTTTTCCCCTCCTCCTCTTTCTCTTTTAATCCCTGTGGGGCTCTGTGATTTTTCATAGCTGGACTAAAGTTGTGTCAACGGGAGACTTGCACCATAAAGACTGAAATGTTAAAGAAAGCTAAAGGAACAGCTTTGAGGCAAGGTTTCAAGCTTTGTCATCACGCTTGAAGAATTTTCTGTTTAATGTACTGTAATGCAGTATTCAATGGGGACAAGTTTAATTGAGTTTTACACAACCCAGTTGGGAGTAGCGCTGCAAGGTAGGTGATGTCTAGGTTTTTAATCTTCCACTCCAGAGAGGCTTGTTGACGAAGTGGTTCTTTCTCTTTGTAAGAAAAAAGGGAAGCATGAGAAATGATACATCCGTGGATAAAACCAATTGGCAACCCCCAAAGGAATGAGGGCGATAAGGCGAATCCAGCACTTGTAAGAAATAAAAGAATCCAACTGTTCATTTAAATGAGAAACAACACATGTGATTGAGGAGGCAGGGAGGCTGGGCGTTGGAGTGGGGAGGAAAGGACTAACAAACAGAGCGGCTGGTGTCAGAGTTAGGCGTCCCGCACAAGCAAGACAGGGTTGGTTAGGCAGATTACCAAAGAGATATTTAACAACATCTATTATTTCAGGAAAAAGGCATTTCCTATATCGGAGAAGGTGGCTGAAGTGGCTTGAGGGCGAAAGCTGCTGTTAGGCAAGCCCTGCTTAAAGAATCACTATTCCTGCCCTGAGGCCTAAGAGCGGCTCTCTATCAACAGTGTAAAAATAGCACTGGACCCTGTCAAAGAGAAAATAATACCTTCTGTGTAAGCCTTAGTGTATTAAACTGTAGTCCTGTTCAAGTTACTTCTACTAGAACTTAAGCAGCCAAAAGAATAGAAGTGTGCAGTTATTGACTGCAAAATCATCTCCCTTCTTTGTCTCTGCATCCCTGCAAAACCAAAGTATGGTTAGCTCTCCCTCAAAGCTCTGTCTGCCCTTCATTAAAAATTCTGTTCTTGCCAATTGTGTACAATTAGATGTTATAGCATATTTAAATTTTCACCTGTAAAGCGGTGCCAATACTGTTCCACTCGTTTTCTCTAAGATATTTAAGAGATTTTACCTGGTGTGTGACAGTTTGGTTTTTTTGGTTTTATTTGTCATTTAATGCTTATGCTGGTATTTTTGTTTGGAAAGATTTTCCTCCTCCGTCTGGAGTCATTCACTGGAGGAGATGCTATTTTTTGCGGTGCTGATTTTCAGGTTTTCTCTTCCATCTTAACACCAAAGCTCTCATTTTGCTTCATCAGAATCAACAGGACTAAATACATTGTCTCTTTTTGTAAAATACACTGAAGACCAGCTTTGGCATGACCTTAAACAAGCAGTAGTTAAGAGATGCTTTGCCACCAAGAAAGGAGTTTACACAGCTTTCGGGAGGCTGTGGGGTGAGGAGAGCAGCTAGCTAGCCAGGCCGACCTGGCACACCTCCATCATGCTTTGCTGCCCCACATAGCAGCCTTGCACAGCCACCCACTCGCCGGTGCTGCAAATGAGCCACAACAGCAAGATTAACCTTATGCCTTTTGAAAAATTTGCCAATACTCTTTCCCCAGATCGGGTGGCTTTCATACCCACCTCAGGGGAGGGAAGACGGCTGTGGCTGCTAGTCCAGCCTGTTTTTAGGAGGAGAGTTGGGGATGGGTTTTGTAACACTGTGGAAAGCCCCAGTAACCAGCTATTGTGTGGGAGGGTTGAATTTCACCTGCAGAACACATAGGGTGAGACAAATTGGAAATTGCAGCTGAGTATGCAGAGTTTGCACTGCGCTTCTTTCCAAGGTACCACCAGAATCCCTACTAAATTTATAAATACAGTACACATGCAAAGGATAGAGCTGAGCAAATAATTCACAATGAATAATTTATCTGACAAATTTAGCCTTTTTTCTGCTCATGAAATATCCATGAACAGATCTGTGATTTGTAACTGCAACCTTTATAGTGCCTTAGCATAGGGGTTTTTTTTAATTTAATTTCCTTGTGTAGTTTGGTGTAAAAAAGTAATTCCCTGTTATTAATCATATTAGCATTTTAAATAGTGTAAAAGTAGGCTTTGAAGTTCAGCCTTCAACTAAGTGGAGGGGTTGAAGGAGATGATAGGTGTTTTTATCTTGCCGCTGCTACTGTTTGTCCAGAAACTTTTTTTCTGTGGACTACATTTACAAGGAGACATCATGAGAATTTTTGGTTTTGTAGCCCCTCTGTTTGGTGCAGAAAAATGTGGTACTGTCTCTTCTTTAGCTGGCATGCGTATTCTGAAAAATGATGTCTAATGAGGAACAGCTTTCAGATAAAAACTGAGGTGGGAGGGATTGGAAGGATGGGGCTGCACCCTCAATTTTTCTTAATAATTATGCATATTTTGAAGGATCTCACAGTATATTTCTCTTGTAACACATGTATATCCCCGTTGTACCTGACAGTGGCATCCCTTTGCGTGTGCTGAAAGAATGGGGAGAAATGCGACTTGTATTTCACAAGGCCTTAGCAAAATTTAAGTACTCTTTTCCGAATGAATTTGTTGTGACTAAATAAACTAAAAGCCTAAGGTTTTCAGGGGTAAGTACTTTTAAAAGATAGCATTAGCAGATATGTTTACTGGAGGTACTGAGAGGTTGTATTTTTTTCAGTATATGTTGCTCTTTCTATTATAATATTACCTCTATAGTTAAGCAAAATCATTGTGATTTACTGTGGGCTTAACCTTTAGGAGTTTACCTGGTTTCAGTTAAGTTGTCAACTGAATATTTTTTGACCTTGTTAAAAATGCAATTATACATTTTTGCTGATGACAACCTTTCAAAATGATTCCAAAATTTCCAATATATTTTTTAGCATTTCCCAAAATTTATCTTAATTTATGTAAAGCTATAACCTCAGAGGTAATGCTTAAGAAATGGGCAGAAATATAAGAAATTTTAATTAAAGGGGGCTAGTGTTGTCAAAATAATGCATTTTTGCTTCATTTGACAAATTTTAGACTAATATATCTTTTGTGAGGCTCTCACAGATTTAATACATAGATCTACTCAGAAGAACAGCTTTAAAAATTATACTTATCTGGTTAATAGATCAGTTTATTGGCTGCATACACAATTGTCTGTAGGCCTTGCTAAGAAAAAAGTTTATTTTCTCATTTCTAATGCTACAGCAGAATTCAGTACGGCAAAGAAACAGTCAGCTGGATTTCACTCATATGTGCCCTCCCCAGAACAGTTTAATAAACTCCAAGCAGTTCTGTATCAGTACAAACCTACTGAGGGCACCGAGTGCCTTCAACAGCTGCCATTAAAGAAAAGACCTAATTTGGTCCTCAGAAACACCGTAGTCAGTCATGAGTGATACACAAAGAACCAAGATTGACTTTCAGAGTCAGGACAAGTTTACAGAACTGTTTTTTTATAAATGGATCCACTGCATATAAGAATAACTGAGGTTTCTGAAAAAGCCCAGCCTCTACTTATAATAGGCCACAACCACATATAATAAAAATAAATAATTCAATAATTCCTTTTTTTTTGGTATTACATAATAACAACAAAAAAGGATCATTAGGATACTTGAAAAATAGTTCCATAGCAATCAGCTGAACATTGTATAAAGAAAGGAATTTTGGCATCTGTCCGTTCTAAAGATATAAGACCCTGTTTCACTGTGAAAAAAGAGGTATAAGATACTCTTGCTTTTTTTACAAAACTATTTCAAGCAAACTAAAAACATCATGTTCTTAGTGAAGGAAGCATTAATACAATAGTAGTAATGTAGTAGATAAGAATATAATAAAAACAGATACTGTAGCAGGTCCTCTGTAATAATCCCAGGTGGCAATACCCATCCATTCTTTCATCCATCCAGATTCATTGAAACCAGTGCTCAAGCTGATTGGACAGCCCTGAACAGATCTATCCAAATCCTGGTGAAGGAAAACCTAAGTCGACATTTAGACAAAACGGCAAACTCTGACAAATATTTAGACATGATTCTGACCTCTGTCTTTCCTAGCAACCCATTTAAACGTGTCAGAATATTGCCATTTCATGACTTAGACTGAAATAAGATCATGGAACAATGAATTTTCCAAGTACCACCACAGTGGACACCTTTGTCCCTCTCACAGAAGTATAAACGCACTTGCATGTTTGTCTTCAAAGGAAAACAAGATAAAACAGAGCATTAATCTACAGGCAGTTCACATGCATAAACCCAAAGAAACCCTTAGGGTACCCATATGTTTTCTTCGATTTCATTCAGATAGAACGTTTTGGTGCAGCATTCCAGCCTTCATACAAGCCCATAGACCAATACTAACGTGCATCTCAATCCCAAATTTATTTTTCAAAGTAAAACCAAGTTCCAGTAGTATTTTTAGTTCTCATTCCTTCACATGTAAATGGTTTGTATCCAGAGACGACAGCCACATCCACACCTGAAGATGTTGGCGTGGTTAGCTCCTTCCTCTTTGACATGTTTGCTCTAGAAGATGAACTTCTGGACATCACATCTAGTGCTCATGATGGAAAGGAAGAAAATGGTTCTAGACATCATGTTTTTTGACTTAATGGAGATGGAGCAATTAGAACAATAGAAAATGCAGGGACCACTAAATATGGTCACAGAAGTCACAAATTATCTTAGGGAGGAAAATAAGTGTTCTGTTTAAACCTTGCGCTAGTGGGATGATCATGTGATTTAGTAATAGGAGCTATTTCAAGTTATTTCAAACCTGTGTTTCAATGGCAAATCACTGAATTTGAATTGATAACTCTTGAGAGCTGTACAAATGAGAGCTAAATACCTGTGCAGCTGCAAGAATTTTGATTGTTTTTTCTTTCTAAAAAAATTACAATAAAATAATAAACTGAGATAACATAATTGGGTAGGAATCAGCAGGACTTAAACACAAACAACTCTATAAAAGAGTGTGGAAGCTGTTATAAACACAGGAAAACGTTACCCAGAAGAACAGACTGCGGAGATGAAAACATACAGAGAAAGAATAGTAAAGTGAGAATTTACCTTTCTTTCATAGACGATAACATCAGCACACCTATTATTAATAACATAATATATAATCACGAATATCTATAAAATTCCCATAAATGTATGATAGGTATTTTTTCTATCTGACATTATAATTAATTTCTGATATTGTCTTGATGTAGCTGGAAACAAGCTCTAAGAATAAACTGTCAAGATTCATACCTGTAAACTTCAACTCTAAAGTTTAATGATGAGCTCATCTATACAAGTTGTTCATTATTTCACTTGCAAACAAATGAATATCAGAAAAGAAAAGTAGTATTGTATTGTGAGAAGAACAAACTTAATAGGACATTTTATTTAGCATGAGAGCATTTGGAGCTTTGTAATTGCTTTCTGGAAAATCATTGTTTTAATTTTTTCCCATCCAGTTTCTGAATTTTATATTGAAATTGCAAAATCCCTTCATTTTAAGCTTTTTTACTGCATTTCTACAAATGCTGGCTTGAGCTTTCCTACTATGTATATATTTTTTGTCAAAACACACCAGTTTACAACTGGTTTTGCCAGATTAAGAGAGCTTCATTTCCATTTAACCGGGATTGAGGAAAAGGTGTTCAAACATGAGATCACTGAACAGTGCTTTAGCCTCCTAAGTGATGGCTTAGTATTTTGATAAGAAATAAAATTAATTCTGTTACGTTGTAATTATTTTTTACAATTTTTATTTGTTTAAAAGAAAAGGATACGTTTTCTGTTGAAATGGAGAGTTACGCGTTCTTGGGGTACAGTCCAGTTCTGTTCATGAGATGTGTTCCAATTGCTAAAGAATAGCAAGGAATGAATGTTTCTCAGGAAATGAGTAATGGAAAATATGGATGTGTTAATCAGCCTATTTTGTCTTCCTTTTGCCAAGGAAAAGGAAAAAGTCAAGCATGCAAGCAAGCATCATACTCTCTGATATTAAAATCTATGGGAATTTGATGAGATAAAAGAAATATTAAATGAACATTCCTCCTCTAAACAGACATGTCTAGAAAAGCAATTTTAGTAGTACAGCAGTGTAGCATTTTGTTTTTTCTGCAATAAAGCCATCAGATCAATAAAAAATTATGTAGCAGATTATTATTACACTGTGCTCACCATAGCTCTAATCGTAAATAATACAGCAGTTATCCTGGTTATATTAATTATAATTAGAATGCAGATAATGCAGACGGTCTTTTATTACTAGAGCCAAATCAATTTTCCAGTGTTATTCAATGCAAGGTCACACAAAGTTGTTGAAGCTCTTAGACTTCTTATGAAATGACCTGCATATGTAAGAGAGGGTTTGGCTCAGCTGTGTAAGACACATTGACTGGGAAGTGCATTGAAATAATTACAGCCATGAACTCTTGCCTATAATGGCAGAATTTCATTTTATAAAGTAAGCATAGCTGTAATCCAGGCTCCTTTATGGTGAGAAGCCTCATAAATCTTTCAGAGAAGACCAAGTCTTTCTCGTATTTGTAAAGCAGAAATCAAAATGAATTAGCTTCAGTTGTTATTCTTTCCATCTGTACTGTGGTGTTAAATATACCGAATGTCCTCACTTTATAGAAGAAGGAAAAAAAATGAAAGAAGAAAATATTTAACAGAGATATTCTGGTGCATTATATTAACATAGACTGTTTTCAGGTTCGCTAGTTTAGGCTCTGGGGCTCTCCTGGATCACTTAAAGCTTTTATCATCTTTTAGGATTGCACTGGTTTAATGCTTTTGTCTTCTCTCTCATGGCTTCAGTTTAACTCAGACACACAGAGGAACCGATATGCTTAAAATGTGCCTGTCTGTCCTGTAACTGATGAGCAGATTAGTAGGATGCTGCCAGATAATCATCTCTGAGATGCATTGGATTCATATGCGTAAATGACACATGGCAGAGAGAGGGAAAGACTGTGGAAAGTATCTCTTAGTTTTGTGCTTTCCCCTCTTTTTAGCCATGTGTACAGATGGCCATTATATATGCTTTGTGCGGGTTCTTGCAGTTCTGAATTCACTTTTCTTTTTTTTGTTCTATCTGTCATGTACCGAAGTGCTTCCACAGAAACAAAGCAAACAACAGTAAACAGAGCAGAGGATGCAAGTAGGAGCTAGTTAGGGAGAGGCAGAATGCTAGGAGCAATTTAAAGAATAAAGGGTTTGTTGCTATTTGCTTGCTCACTTATTTTGTTTCATTTTGCTTTTTTACTCAATAGAACAGATGCTATAGAAACAAAGGAATAGTCCTCCACAGAAAAAAAAACATGCATTTATTTGAGGATAGTGGTGATACTTTAATATTCCTCTGCAAAGGAATATCTCAGGTGGGTTTGCAAATGTGCTTTTAAATCGGCAGGAGTTTGGCATGTGCATTAGAGCACAGTGGTCCAGGCAATCTCCTACATGTCCATGTGTGTCTTTTGCCTTATATCTGGCCTTTAACTCATACCTGAAGTCAGCAGCATGATGGCATTTTAAAAAGGATCTCTGATCACTTTTTGCTTTTTAGCTTGTCACAAATCCTGTTATCAGCAGTACCTGAGCTTGAGGAATCCAGTCATTTCTATCAAAGTGTTTCCTTCTGACAATAACCAAGGAAGGAGACAATGAGATTTGGCAAGTAAATGAATCTTAAGTGAAGACACCGGAAATGTTTATACTTCACTCTAGATAAAGGTAGCATGCATTTTGATAGTGTATCACAGTGTTAGGCTTATAGAATGTGGACAGGATTTATGTGTGAGCAAAACTATGACAGAAATAGAGGAAAGATGTTAAGGAAAATTTAGTATAAATGGACTTTTAAGCTTTACTCAAATATTGGAAATATGCACTTTCAAACCAAATTATTCTAATGGTAATGTTTTTTTAAAGGAGGAAGTAAATGCTCTTCAGAGCTATTTCCATGACTTGTATTTTTTTATATCTATGATACTTCTTGTTGATAGTTCTGTTTGAGTTGATTTAATCGTAGCTAGAGATAAGTTGATTTCTCTGAGCCCCACATGCCTCTTTATTTTGGTGGCAGTAATTTAATCAGGATTTCCCATAAGCCTCCCATTCTCTACAAAAACATTGCTGGGTTTGTTCGTGTTTTAATTATAATAATGTAACAGTTCTTACAGGTTCAGGGCATCACTTCCTAATCTTGAGGTGTAAGACAGAACAAGGAAAGACTGGGGCAAGATCTATTTTTGTTTATCGGTCTTACCGAAGGTAGCCCTTACAAGAGCTCTGCATCCTTTTCATCCATTTCTTCTTTGTTGGTTATTTTTTTACAAAGGAAGAAAACTCACACTTTTGAAAAATTCATGTTAAAAACCATGCAGTACAAAGATACAGTATATGATTGCTTGGTGTTCAACTTTTTCTTTCTTTTCTTAAAAAATTCTGAAGATCATGGTATATATTCTTGTTAAGGTTTTTTTTTTAAGGCAGTCTATCTCAGAGGTAGCATGTGTATCAGGGGAGGCAGGGATTGCTATGGTAAGTACCCCTGCTTCAAATAATAGGATTTGGGAATTATTTTCAGTCCAAAACATAAGGGAAAAAAATGTCTAAAAGTGACCTTGTCGTCTGAATTAACTTCCATGAGATTCCACTTTAAAATGATATGCCCAGTATTATCATTTTACTGCCAAAAACTGGGAACACTTCCAAATTTTGACTTACAAATTATTGTACTTCCAACTGAAAAAAAAGGAAGCTTTTTGAAGTACTTCTTTTTGTTGAACACTGTAATAGATGGCTCTGTAAAATCCTGCGTAAATGGCCAAGACCGCAAGTTCGAGCTGCCCCCAAGGCAGTCTTATCTTACACACAGGCTTTTAGAAGATTTTTGTTTTGTTCTTGAATGTGTGTAGTTTATGTGTTTCATCAGAAGATGCCTGTTTTTTTGCCTGACTCTACACCCTCGTGTCAATACCACTCAG
Organism: Tapera naevia; assembly: GCA_033556795.1. NCBI lineage: Eukaryota > Metazoa > Chordata > Aves > Cuculiformes > Neomorphidae > Tapera > Tapera naevia. The sequence goes on along the minus strand of JAUMJJ010000038.1, from coordinate 2,629,757 downwards.
GTTTGCAAGGGGAGTTAGCCGCAGGATTTGTGCTGCGCTGAAGAAGAAAGATTATCTTTCCTGTGGGCGGGGAGTCGGGGGGGAGAACGTTGTGCACATCTCTAAAGTAAAGACTGTGGAAAAAACATGAAAAGGGCATAACTTTTTAATATACAATAGCATTCCTAAGTTAATATAGCATGCTGGAATTTAGTGGAACATTTTATTATTTGCCGATCATATTTCTTTACATTTTGTACATAATATGTTGCTCGTCTTAACAGGCATTCATCAGCAGCAGGGTAGGTTTCCAATCAGCTCCACAAACCGCTGCTCTAAGTGCACTTGATAGTGTCTCCAGCAAATGGCTTTAGAAAATATCCTTCCTGCCGTACGTACCCTCATGTGAGGATTACCTGCAATGATACGATACATCCTTGTACATTCAGGCAGCCTCATGTGCCTGTGATCTATGCTGGCTTTCACTGCCACTGTTTCTGAAATGGCCTTTTCTGCCTCCTGATCACAACATGAAGCAAAAAAGTACCATCTGGACACTGCATGCTAAAAAGTCGAAGATCTGTACGCTATATTATGCCCAAAAGGACATTTTCTTGTCAGTTAAGCTGCCATGTACTTTAGTCTGTCACTGATAACTAACAAAATTACAGTATGGTAATTTTAATTGGAAGCTATCCACTTTTATCCCTCAGGTTTTTCATTTATTCCCTGTGGCAATCTTCTTTTGCAGCAGGCTCCTTTGCCGTGGTGCAGGCATCGGCAGAGCCTGTTGGAAAGGCATCTGTGCTGTGGCACCACAGTGTCCAGCTGCCAGGGTGCTGCATTGCCACTGCTGCCTGAGAGTTTTGCTGGAGCTATTGATCCAAGTTTAACACAGCATGTAATTTTTGTAATTCTTTAATTCTGCTGCTTTTTTTACTCACCTGAAATCCCACAAAGCCCTTTGACAATTAAGGTTATAGAAGGAAAGAGGCAGTCCCCCCAATGCTGTTGGAGGTTGGAAAGATGCTGATACAGGACAGAGAAGGAAGTACAATGGGGTTCGATGTAAAAAGTGAATATTTCCCTTTTTTGAAAGCTATAAGTAAGAATATTTAGAGCATTGGTGTTGTCCTTTCTGGGAAGGCAAAGAGGGAGTGAGAGCCTCTCTCCTGAAATAAGAATAGAATCAGTAACTGCAGGCACGCAGAGGAGGGAGTAGCTTGCTTTTAGAGGGCAAAAAAACAGGATAAGGACAGGAAAATGTAAAAGAGGAAAAGGAACCAAACACATGGGATCTGAAAGACTGTACTTTCATTTTAATGTATATGTAAAGATTGATGTTGTTTTGCTTATATTTCTTTGTCTGTTTGTTATCTGAGTGATGCACAGTGCTGGGAATTTTACTGTTTTTTTTCCTTTTATCTGTGTGACTCAGAAAAGTATAAAATGCATCTTATAATTTTGGCTTATGGCCTGGAAGAGTAGAAAGGGGGGTGCAAGCTAAACTCACAGTCACCTGAATCTCCTCATGAAGGAGACCTGGGTAAAGACTTCAAACCTGGAAATAAATTCTGTGTGTTGACGTCCCAAAATAGAATAAATCTGCATATATACGTAGATATACAAATAATACATGAGCATTTCTTTTAAGAGCATTTGGGTCTTTGCAGCATTAATGCCAGATTAAAAGCACAGTGTATGTATTTTCCAAGTTATAATTTTGTGAAACTGAATCTAAAATGTTTTTGTGCAGTTTCACAAAATCTTAGATCAGAGGTATTATAGTCCAATACTAAAAGATAGTTAGTGCGTTACCAGCTGGATTTTGATAAAGTTTTTAATGAAAAGATAGACATTCTAAATTTGAGAGATTGACAGTTCTCATCATCTTAAGAATTATCTTTAAATATACCAAAAATAGAAAACGTGAAAACAAGCATGGTTATCACTTGAGTCTAAAAATGGGGCTGGAATTGTGACCGAGAGATCGTCATGGGAAAAAGAGAATAAGATGGAATGTAAGTGGCATATAGATCGGTGCAAAAGTTATCCTTCCAAATTTTCATTGTGTTATGTTAGAGGCCTTTGTCAAAAGTTAAACAACACACTTTGTGTAAGCATCAGAAAAATAAAAAAAAGGAAAAGATTAGAAATTAGCACAGTCAAAATTCATCTGCCCATGTGCAGCTAAATTTATGAAAACTTTATAGTTTAACTAGGTTCAGTTACTTTTGTTGCTCAAATAAATGATGGAAAAATACAAAACAAGGCATTTGGTCATGTTCTTTAATAGCAGAGTGCTGATGATGGGATTCTCTGGATCATCGTTTCTTTGTTATGTTAAAAATGTCAGTAGAGGTTTTCAAAAGCAGCAGAAAGTACCAAGTGAAAATGATTCAGGCAATACATCAGCTGAGAAAAATCTGAACAGAGAAGTGGAAGCTCTGCAATGTTTTTCTCCTGAAGGAGCCCAGCTGCATTTCCCTGCAGAGAAAGCAAGTCTTTTAAGCTGTAACATTGATCATTGGTATCCCACGCAGAACTCTGGCAGGGTAACTTTCATGCAGTTATGCTGGCAGCATTTCGCTTCTTAGCTGCTGCCTAGAAAAGGCTTGCTTAGGAGACAGAGGTGATGAAAAGGTTAATGGGAAGCCCTGACAAATCTGCAGAGATTGCCTCTGTCTGTATGATTAGAATCTCTTACACGTGTCAAAATTATAACCTAAACCTAAGGAAAAAACAGAGTTTTTTTAGTTTAATGTGATATTTAAGACAGCAAATCTGTATGATCCTCATTCCCAGCTCAAAGCGCTGGCAGGCTTTTGGCAAGGCAGTGCTGAAGTGCCTGGGGTGCCTGGGCGAGAGCGTGGATCTCTGTGCCCTAGTGGCGCTGCCAGCCAAAGCATCAGCTGCTGTGGTGCATGGAGAGGTAGCACAGTCATTCCCAAATTTCTTTGCACAAGATGAAGTTTTTGGATTGCAAAAGATTCTTAGACTTGGGCCAAATATTAAAAAAATACACCCAAACAGCAGCTCAGTGTCAACATTCCCTGTACAATGGCTCCCATGCTGCCTGACTAATCCTCCGATGCACTCCATTGTTGAGTGACTCCAGCCTGCATCACTAAAATCTGTCTTCCAGTCTCCAAGCATCCTCTGCCCCAAAAGAAGGAGACAATTTTTATCACAACTGATGTTTTCCTGACAAACTTACGGAAGGCATATTTGATTTTTTTTCCTAACAATGCCTTGCTATCTATGTTTATTTTAGGCTAGTCAAAGTCCTGTTACAACTTTTTTTATCAGACCTTGAAAACTGAGTAGAAAAGTAGATTACTGCCTTTTCCTTCCACTTTTGGAAAGCTGGAATCCAATCTAACTCAAAACATAAAATATACTTTTGTTACCACAAGATTGCAGCGGAGGCTAGTAGCAATGTACATTTTATAGTATATTTTCTCTGCAGGGAGAGTTCACACTACAACTATTCAAGCTATACAGGGTGTGAATTCAGGGAAAAAATGAGTTTAGTTTCCATTTTTCCATTCATCAGAGATGAGCACTAAATGCAAAGTTCATATTCAGATAAAAATTTCTCCTGTTCGGAATCTAATATTTTGGGCTGCTTCTTTTACAGCTCAAAAGACTAAACCTCACAATAATTGAAAACGCCATGTTTCACTACATGCAGGAGGTATAAATTGACACATATTTTCTTGGGAGGTGGGAGTCTTAATTTTATGATAGTAATAGTATAGTAAGTTTATGTTAACTGCATTTAATTAGTCTAGCTAACTTGGCTTTAGTGACATATAGGCTGGGTCACAAAGATGTGAAACCATTATTTAGTTATTTGTTGACTATAGTTGTTAACCACTATAATACTGTCCTGGAAATCTGTATAAAAGTTCTCTGTACAGTGATTTCATCTTAAAGCTGGACTAAATGCTCAGTATTTTTATTACTACATCTCTAGATTAGATATAGATGCTTGTATTTCTAAATGAGTTCATAGGATGCCTGTATTTTTAAATGTGATTTTCCACACAATTTTATTTAGATTTGTGGGGGAAATGTTTAAAATTTGTTTTAAAAATCTTGTATCTTTTTTCATAATAGTTTCTGCTACCATTTTAACAGTCGTGTGTTGCAATGAGGACGTGACAGGAAAAAAAAGAGAGGGGAGTTGAATGCAGGCAAACATGCTCAACCAAGCAGAGAGTTTTTAGTCAGTGTGGTATACATTTGTTTCAGCACACCTGCAACTTATCAAATTCATAGGTATATTGGAAGGGGAAGGGAGATTTGGGTTTGAAAGAAGTAGAGGTAGCTCTGTGGATGCTGATGGAGGGTATATCAGAAGCCTGAGGGACACTGCAGAAAGCACAGGTGTTGGTTTTAGAAAATGTAGGAAACATGAGTTGGAAGTTTGGCTTATGTATCAGGAGAAGATAGAGCTGACCTCTTGGTAGTGAGTGAAAGAGGAAGAAAGTATTCCATGGAAGCAAAAGCAAAGGTTGTGTTTTATCCAATAGAAGAGGAAACCAGCATAGATAGGTAAAGACAGGCATCACATGGCCAAGGCAATGGAAAGGAAATACTGTCTTGGTAACAGCATTCTGTGTAGATACGAGTCCTATAAGGTTTTTACAATTAACGGTGTGATCTTAGCTGTGTGGATGGATGGAAAAGGCTGTGCTTTTGAAAGGTTAAACGAGAAGGGCAGAAGTAGTCTTAAGTAAGATCTGAAGGGAGATTAATAGCTGTTTTATCCAGGCTGCACTTGAACTAAGGGTTTGGGCATCAGAGAAGCAGGGCTAGCTGAAGTTTGTCGTGAAGCAGAGTGATGTATTTGCCATTTAATTAGTCTAAGACTCCTATATCCCAACACAATCTTATCCATGTTGGAAGGCAGAAAGAAGTAGTGTGTCCATCAGACATGGTGCTGCAGAGACAGTGTTGAAAGGGAATCTGGGAACAGATAGGCTCAGAGGTAGAAAGCAGAAATAGCTGCAGTCTTTTTAGAACTGGGAAGTGCATTCCAGAAGCAGCTGCAGAGGGAAAGGGACAAAGGAGAAGACTGCAAATCATAAAACTGAGTTGGACATGGCATGAAACAGGTTTGGGCTAGAAGACAGTAGTATTGTCATGATTTCTCCCCTGAGGCAAAGTAGTTGTTACTTCCTAAAGCACTGCTACTCATTTTGCAGCACCAATCCTTTCTTCCTCTTCAACTGCAAAAAAACCAAAGCTCTTAAACATATAGTTTAAAATTCTATCCATATTAAGTTATGTGTATGTCACTTATGATTGTGAAAACCTAAGGGCGGAAATAGTGTAATTTGTATTTGCACGTTAATTTGTATGATGCCACACAGAGTTATTAATAAGTAAATGGTTGCCATGAGTAATTAGTTGATCTCTGTCTTTAAATGTTCATTAGATGTACAGATAAAATGAAGATGGTACCTCAGTCCACTGTTAATAGACTTAAGTTTTCTTTTACTCTTGGGGTTTTTTTCCACTTCTTTTATATATACATCTTCTTTTCACTGTACTACTGCAGGAAATAGTCATTACTTTTACCTCCATATAATAGCATTTTTTTAATTGGAAGGAGAAGAAAATTTAGGTTGTCAACCTTGAAACTTCAAGTAAAAAAACAACAAAAAACGATTCTTGCCAGAAAAATATAGGTATGGAGTATCGTTCTTCCCCTGAAACAGTAAAGGACATATAAAAAGATTGCAAAGACCACTAAGTCCTTTCAAAGGCAGCTCTGCTGTCATCTTACCAAAGAAGAAAAATCAATTGAGAATATTGAGAGAAAGGGAAGGTGGTGCAACTGATAATAAATTACACAAAATCAACATAGTCACAAATGATTTCACAGAGCAGCACTTGAAAAAAGAATTACGGAGTAGGAATTCTAATGCAGACAGTTATATTTTTGGAACTGTAATGTTAAACAAATAGTTCTTTTTACTAGCGGAATGAATGGATCCAGCTTCAGAGCATCATGTGAGCATTCTGACTTTCAAAAACCCTCTACTTCTGTTCCAAAATCTTTTTGGGACAAGGAAAGTAAAGCTTTGGAACAGGTTATGTAGCCTGCGTCATTAAGGAAAGGCAGAGTAGATGAAATAGCTTCTAGATCAATTAAAGTACTGTTGATTCAGTCTTGACAAGAGGACTGAACAGATGATCTCTTTTGCAGCTATACACTTCTAGAACTTGAAGAAGCTGAAGAGATAGCATTTAGAAGATAATGTCAAATACCTAACTGATCAAACATACGCTTATGATCAGTTGCAATGTCAGAAATGACAGGGTACCCTTTGGAAAAATTCACTCCATGTTCAGGAGTAATATGATGCGTTGCGAAAGAGTGGACCACTTGTATCAAATATAGTGCTGTAAATTTCTTTCAGAACCCGATGCAGGAAATCAAAATTCAAATATTCTTCGTATAAAGATGTCAGTAAGAGAAGTATAGAGAAGGCAGATATTTTTTAAAAATGAGTGCCTTCTCTTACTGTAGCCTACTTTGAAACAGCTCATCAGATCTAATAGTAGAGCTATTAGTAACCATGCTGGCTTTTAGATCCGGTAGCATTTCTTCAAGGATAAACTATTGCACTAAAGTTAATAAATCGAATATATTTTCTAGATGCATGTGAAAAGGTAAAGAACTGGTGAAAAAAAATCGCCGTAAGACAAAACCAGTATTTGAAATTATGTAAAAGGTGGCTCTGTCCCTCATTAGGCTATTCTTTTGTGTCTTGTTCATCTCCAAAATAAAATGTTAGCAGATTCAGAAAGGTATTTCTTTATTATTAATTTATATTCTTTACCAGAATGTGCATCTTAACAAAACTGATAAATCTCAAGTAAGAGGCAAAGGCTCCCAAGTTAACCATATAATCCCTTTGATCTGGGTATTGTTTTCTCAGAAATGGCTGACTTAAAAAATGCTAATGTTGGGTTTTATACGTCAAGCAACCTCACATATGCAGGACAGGTTAAATGGGCCTTCATGCAGGTTCTTGATCAGTGTGCTGGTGCTTGTCTAGAATATGGCCAATGCAAATGAACTGGGAGCCATTGTAAAATAATTGCTGTGGGTTATACCAATGTTCAGCAGCAGGTTTTCACCTTAGCTGGTCAAATACATGACACTTCTGCAGAGATAATGAGGAAAAAGAAGTTGAAAATTTTCAAACAGTTATCTCCGTGCATTCCAATCTACTGCTTTTTGCCTTCTCCTTCTCTTTGAGAAAAAAATTGTTGGTTTTACTAATGAATAAGAAGAGACGTTGTACTGAGCTGTGAACTGCTTTTTTCTCTCTTTTTAGTTAAAAAATGGCATGGTGAGATGCAAGTGCAATTATTAGTGCTGGAGATTGTGTATTTATTTCAAAATGAAGTGTATTGGCCAAAAATCTGTCAAATCATAAATGACCTGGGTCTTGCTCATGAAACTATCTGTTAAAAATAGTAACCCACTAACCTCATTTTTCCAGAAATCATGTTGGGCAGTTAAGGCAGGATAATCCAAGACATTTATAAAACTTTTAATTTCTTTGAGAGTCAGATAGTAAGATTTCAGATGCAGAAACAATAGATAATCACTAGCAGTTTAAGGAGGAGGTACTGTTGCCAAATGAACTGTGTATATTTAGACGGCTTTGTTAATGTTCAGCTTTTCCAATTGATGTCTGCATTCAGGAACTGTTTAAGATGTGCGTTTACTCTGGTGTTTCTTTTGTTTGGGTCTTCCAACACTTCCAACAGACTACTGGGAAAGAAAATCTCTTCATTTTGCAAAGTGCAATTATATACAGATTATTGGACATTTGCTCTTGGTACTTGAGAACAATTTTCCTTTTAATATAAGCCAAATATTGCAGTAGTTGTTGCCTTACAAATGTTCATAATAATAATCATTATCAATCTGCTTTCTGTGGCAATAAAATCCCTAAATTGAGCCAGTATCTCAATTTAGAGTAATGCTAAACTCAGAAATGGTAGAAGCTTTCCTACCATTTTTAAAAGAGCATGAGAGAGAACAAATTAATCGTGGATGCTGGAAATATATTAAAACATCTAGCTAGTCTCTTTGCCATCCATTCGCTTTTTATTGTACATCCAGCAGTATTCTGACAGTCTGGTTTTCAAAAGCTGTAGTCTTAAAAGTGATAGGTTACCATTGCTTTCTCTTAAGAGTGTATGAGAATCTCACTGATAAAGAGGATTTCACAAGTTTAGGAAATGAATGCTACTGCAGCAGTGAGGAACTAACGGTTCCAAATATATATAGGAATGCAAAGGGATTTTTTTCCAATGAATTTTTTGTGCTAAGTCTCCATCTGAGATGTCTGTGCATATGTCAGTTTATCTATGTGTGTTTTAGACTTGGAATATGTTTGCACTCCTTTGATAATCGCCTCCTCACTTTCTCTATAATTTTAACATTATGTCTGACCAGAGGATTTAACATGTAAAATTGGTAATGTAGTCTTGAAATTCCTTTGACTGCATTGTTCTCTAAAGTGCCACATTTAGCTTTTAACAAGCTTAGAACATTGTTTATTTTGCTGTATGATGTGTTAGTTGCTTAGTTAAATCTGCATTTAAAGACGTGTGCATTATCTGGGCTGTCACGTGCAGGGAGGAAAGTGTCCTCCTTATGTGAGAAAGCTGCCACAGCAGCTGAGATATCCCTTAACTCTGGAGGCTCTCCAGGGCTGGTAGGTGCTGCATGTATTTGCAATGTATTTTGCTATTACTACGACCATGCACAGTACTAATTCTGAGAATAAAGAAAGTGCTAAAACTCAGATTCAGATGCTTTGAATGGCAGCATCTTTATCGCCTTGCACTAAGAGGGAGTGAGCAAATAGTTCTGCAGCGGGCAGAGGAGACGGACGTAGTGTCCTAACCCCAGAGGCAAATTCCTTTCCACCCCATCTGCCATCTCAAATGCCAAGTCCTAGAAATGCCACTATTTCCAAAGTAGCAGACATTAACCATGTGTGTGAATCATAGTCGTTAGTAGAAAACGTTCAAATAAAATGCCTTTGTTTGGCTTTCTTGAATTGCCAGAGCAACGAAAAAGGCCATAGTTGTGTGTGAACTATGTTACTCTGCTGCTAACGGATGTCTTTCCTAATTTCTATGCTGAAATATAATAAATTACTTTCAGTAAAACAGGCATTTCATTTCATTTCATTCATTTACTGCAAACAATAAAAAAATTGTCAGAGGTGAGATGTAAGGCTGGATTCTGGTTTGGTTTTTAATGGGACTTGCAGAGCCCATATTGTGGCAATCAGCTGGAAGAGAATCACAAAGGACTTTCATATTGTGGAATAAAATATAATTTCACATTAAATACCAATGCATAACAGTTGCTGGCTCCAGAATCTTGGAATCAAGGGTAGGTATGCACTGAAAGATCATGGTTACCATAAGCACCTCTTCTCTTCCTTCTCCCTCTATTGCTCCTCAACTTCCTACTCACCAGCACAGGTTTTGAGAAGGCTCTCCTGTTGCTGCTTCTCCCACCAGTAAATGGCAGAAGAAATTATATAGTATTAAGTGGCGAAGTGGATATGGCTTAGAAATCCAAGTGTCAGGGAACTTCACTGATGTGCTTTCCTTGGCAAAACTTTCTGATTCCCCCACCTTTGGTGTTAGCTGCTTTCAGACATTTGTGTTTCTTCTTGTCTAGGCAGACTGTGTATTCTGCAAAGTGACTCAGAACACAGCATGCCTTTGAACTATGTTCCTTCTCTGGGAAACTCTTTTTCGTTTTTTTGTATCTTTTATTTTTTTTTTTTAAGTGATAAGGAAATATGTGCTACTTGCAAGTTACTCCTTTTGGCAAACATGGGATAGCCCTTTTTAGTATGGATTCCGCTCCATATGTGATCGTTCTCTTTTTGCCAAACTTCCTTAGATGTGCACCAAATTACAGAAAGATGAATACTAACTTTGCATAATTTGAACAAGAAAGGCTTGCAGTGCTACTTTTCCGTTTAATTTACGGGGAAAAAAAAATTACATGATACATAGGACATAAGTAAGGGCAGAATAGAGCCCTTAATCTTAATTATGCATTCTGCAGTATTATAAATGACTAAAGATTACTTCCAGTGTTTGGTATAATCTTACAGTGTGCAGATGTGGTTCTCTTTGGTATATGCCATCTTTACTGAACTCACAATTTCCATAATGCTGTCACATTCTGCATGGGAAGCAGATTTACAGATAGGTAATCCATGTAAGGTATTTTAAAGACAGCTTATTAAAGGATTGAGGCCTGCTGTTAAATTACATATGCTTTCAATTGCTATGAGGAGCAAACAGTATCAAGAAGTACATTAATTTAGCTACAGCTGGAGAAAGGCCTATTTAAAGTTTTGATGACAGATCCTTTAAACTTTTCCTTTAAGTTCTTTTCTGCTTTATATCTTCTCCTGCGTAGCATGGTATTTTCCTTTATACAGTGTAATTTCACCTGCAGGTTGACTGTGTACATGCTAAGAAACTGAAATGCAATCCTAAAGTGATAGATAGAGTTTACAAAATGACTGTTGGCTCTGGGCTCCACACTTGATAGCATTATCTAAACACCTGACAGAGAGGATGGAGTCTTTGCAGTTTAGCATTGCTAATTATTAATGGCTCAAATTGTGTTGGGTACTGTTGCTGTGCCGCTCTCCCTGCTGCTGCGTGAGCTGTGATGATCTGCCGCATTGTGTGCCGGGCGGGATGTTGTTGAGCATATTGTATAGTGCCCCCATCTGTTTCTGAAACACAAGGCAATATGTCACTTAAGTGCTGTCTGCTCCTGTTACCCTTTGCAGAAGGACTTAACAGGATACTGCATTTCCAAATAGATAAGCTCCTTCCCCTCTCTTTAACCAGAATAAGAAGACGCTGACCATAGTTCAGAGCCATTCCTTAAATCTGGTAGCTGGGAAGGGGGGGAGTGCTTGGGGAGGGATGTGGGGGGGCTGTCTCTAAAGTAGCAAAATAAATGAGAATATGGTGATGATATTTGGAGCTAACTTTGTCACACTGTACAATACAAAAAGGGGCACATTATGCAGACATGAGACTACAAAGCCCAAGAAGGAATTTGTTAAGAAATCATTCTATAACGATGAGTCCGGCCATGCATTTGCATGTGAACATCATTACAATCTGAAAAAGAGAAAATGTTATTATGTCACGTATCTTTGAGCCATTGTTGGAATTAGGTTACAAAGCTTTGGCTGCGAGGTTATTTGAATCTACTGCTTGTTGTCAATTTCATACTTTCTATTTAGTATTTTTTTTATTACTGCTTATGAACTAGTACACTCTGAAAAGGAAATAATTTTTAAAAATGTGTCTATAACCTCCCACCACAGACATAAGTATATGTTTTGATTGTGTGAATTTAAAAATCAACAGTAGATTGTGGGGAAAGCTGTAAAGCTATGGAAAGACAAAATAGTAGAATTGTAAAAGAATGACAATCCTATGAGGAAAAAAAACTCTTGAGAGTTAAAATACAAGGTTTTAAAACTCACGTTTTTCTTTAATATGGGTTTGTAACCTCCTCTAACAGAAGCATGAACAATACTGGTTCTAAATTTGACCAAAAAAAATGTTTTTCTACAAAAGATGATCTGAACATCTTTCCACATAAATATGTTATGGCACTTTTTTTTTTAATTTTTTTATTTTTTAATAAATAAAAGATGGTGTTTTATTTTGAAGTATTTATAGTGTAAGTTACACCGTATTTCCATTGTGTTCTACTAAATCTGTTTTTAACATAAGTTGTAGAGGTTAATGGATAGATTTTTAATTACATTGTATTTCTGTAATAAACGTAAATGTTAGATAAGACCTTATTAAGTAGATTTTTGTCTGTGAAATCTGTCATCTTCAAATAATTTCAGAAGCCAATAATGCAAAATACAAACTTTGCTTAATCATGAATTTCTAAACATATGTCACTATAAATATTAGTATATTTTAACTACAGAAAATTACTTTTTTTCGCAACCAGTAGCAAAGTTCTGTAGATTACCCTAAACTCTTTTTTTTTGTTTCAGTAATTAATCTGGAACGTACTTCTCATACGGGACAAATGCTATTGATATCTCTAAATACGAGCATCAAATGTTGATATATCATCCTTAAACTGCAAATGTATTATCTAGTCAAAAATATTTAAAGTAGTTAAGAATAAAACTGGGGATTTAAAAGATGATGCTTCAACAAAATAAAATATCTCAGGAGAAAATATTTCTAATAGGCTATATAGATTTCATTGCAGCGTTACTCCTGTTACCAAGTCTTAATGATTTTTTTTTGGTTTGTTTATGGCAAAAAGTGTTTAAGACAGCAAGAATCTTGGGTCTTCTCTTTTTTATGAAGGTCAAACTAAATTCAGAATTATAACTGAAAAATGAAATGTAAATACCTAGATCTTTGATAACAAAGTAATTAAAATGTATGGTTTTGCCTACTGTGTATAATAAGGGCTTATATTTGATCAACCATAAAAGTTATTTAATCATTTTAACCTTGGAATACTACCCCACAAAAAACTACTTAATGGAAGTTAGCTGAGAAGCATTAGAGTATCACAACATCAAGAAGGCTGAGCGAGAGGGCACTGAAAATTCAAGCACAGCTTATTTCTGCCATAATACTGTAGCAGGTTGCATGGCAACCAGTGGCTGTGGATTTTGAAGTTTCTTTATCCTTATTCAATGAACAAAGACTTAGCCTGTATTTATTTTGGTAATTTCTAGAATTAATCATGTATTTAATGCCCACTGTAGCATAAACTTGCTGTGATTTTGTGATCAGCAAATGAACATTTACAAGTGTGGTTGGGAGAACATCTGGAAGAGGAGAGTTAGACTGTTCCTCCTGACATTACAGGCCATAGGAATTAAATGAGTGGTTGAATCAGCAGCAAGATTTGAGCAAGAGTGGGGCTTGCAAGCACATCCATATGATTTAGATTAGGCCTTGGAGTTTTCAAAAAAAATCTGTCATATTTCATTTTAATGTTTTCATTGAAAAACAAAGCTAAGTGAATTTCAACATTTTTCAGCTGAATAAAGGCTGTAATCATAAGCCAAAGTCACAAGTACAAGTAGCATGGCACCCCTGTGTGCGTGTATTACTTCAGAGAATAGGTTAACATACAAGTCCTAAGAACTGTTTTATAGCATTATTTAAGTTCTGTTGCTGTCTTTAGAGTATGAAGGCAAGTCTTCCAGTACCCTGTGGTTTAATATGTCCCAGGTTTGGCCAAATTTCTCAGTATCCACAGATCTTACCGAAACTAGAGTAAATTAAGAAATCTCAGAATCGCACAGGCACAAGATACACATCACAATACTTGTAATGAATGAGAGGTGTGAACTGGTGTCTCATTTAATTAGCACTTTTTGAAAATGCATTTTGCTAGAGTATATGAAAAACCCATGTATTTCCAGGTTTTGAGAGGCAGTACGTATTCTTGAAGTGAAATATACTATCCTTATATATATATATATATATATATAAAGGGGTAGGATTATGACACAAGTGTTCTTTTCACGTGTTTCAGTTCCTAACTATTTAACTTTTACACAGACTACATGTTGAATGAACATTATCACATACATAGCATGAAAGGCATCATTAAATCAACGCTGACTTACATAGTACCCCCCCACCAGTCTAGCTTTGAAGAACCTTTTTTCATTTGTTCATGAACTTAGTGGATTTACATGATAGCTGTATCATTCCGTTCTAAAACATATTTCCAAAAGTGACATTAGATCAAATTCAGAAATCCCAATAAGAAGAACACAGTGCTCCTTAGGTGGAAGTGGGCACCTAGCCAGTTAAGAATTGCTGACTTTGGGAATGCCTTGTCTCCAAGGCAGGCCACTAAAGCATAAAATTGCACAACCACGTATGCCTAGTGCAGGTCATGCCTTTTCTGAGGGGCTTCCTCATTACCCGGCTACTGCTTATGTCCAGAAGAAATGCATCCATTTTCTGATTTACTAGGTGTGTACTGGCCATTCCTAACTTAACAAGACAGAATTTAGTTCAGTTAAAATAAGAGTTGAAATGGGTAGTGAATATGCTGCCATTTTTTGCATAGGTAGCCTGGAGATGATAGCATGCTTATGTGCAGGAAGAGGGTATCCATGCGTGTCTGCTTTCAAGCAAAATGTGGCAGTTCAGATCATGCTATGCTTGGTGGCACATAAGAAAGTCCCTAACGAGCTTCTCACTGAAATGAAGTGATCATTCTTTGCAATAAAGGTACAGTGAAGTTGTTTTAAAAATGCATAATTTATTTAGTCAAAGTCTCCGCTAGCAAGCTAGTACTTCTGGGAGCGGTGAATGTTGTTAAAAAATATATATTCTAGCCTTAGTGATGACAGTTTAGAAGTTATTACAATCAGAATAGTTTATGTCAACAATAAGCTACTGCAATTTAAGAAAAATGAAGCATGTTCCCCTGAGCCACTTGTGTTTTCTTTGAACATAATGAGAAATATTCATTTTGAGTTGGAACTCTTGGTCCTGCTTGAATATTTCTGTTGCATTCTTTCCAGAAATAAGTGAATTTTAGTGGCCTCATTTCTAATCACTGTTTTTAAAATGGAAAGCTTAACACTAAAAAGCAGTAGTATCAGGAAAGTCATCTACAGTTCCATAGTGTTTTCTTTTAACACTGAAACTAAGAGATATGTATGGTGCAAGTAATTGTGACAATAAAGGGCTCCTGAGTTTTCTAGCTTCTGTTCTAGCTGAAAAGAGAGCTGACCTGTGCCCTTGTCTCCTATGTTCTTTAGAGGAGGTACATTAAATCATACCAATCTGAGCAATCAAGCACAATGCAGCTACCACTTATTAGCTGGACAATTATAATTTATACTTCCTTAAACATTAAGTGAATGATATTAACATAAAACTCAAATGCTGTTCCAGTATATATATAGCAAGGGAAGTCAAAAGCTGGCCCTGTTGGTGCAGAGGAAGCAAGGACTTTGCATCTTCTAGTCTTTTCTTCATTCATATAAGCGACGGCTGCAGCAGCAAGCTAATAACACTGGTGATCAAAGCACTGCTGTACTTGACCTGCAGCCTTGTAGCTACACTGCAGACAAAATGGTAGAAATCATTTTATCAGAAATTTAAAAATAGAGCTTTGAATCAGTCATTGTTACTGCTTTTATTTCTATGTGTATTTTAAGTTCAGTGGTTACATGAGAAGAGGAAGTTGAAGAAGTTCTGAACTGCCCCTGACATTGGCCCTCTGTGTGCTGTGGGGATGGGTAATCAGATTATATAACACTTAACAGCATATCTATGCCTCAGTTTTTTAAAACAGAGAAAACTCAACATTCAATGATACTGTGAGCCAGAAATTGCTGTCCGAGAAAACTGCAAATGTTATGAATGAGGAATCACAGATTTGTCAGGGCTATGACCTATTTCAATAATTGTGGAAAAGAACCAATATTAAGATGTCAGAAAGGAGTCAAAGTGCAGGGTTTGTTTTTGTTGAAAACCTAGGCAGCCAGGAAAACATGAAGGTAATTCTTTCTGCCTCATAGTCCGCAAATAGAAGTCTAAGAGCACAGACGATCAGGAGTAGACTTGTAGTTCCATTTGTCCCTAAATAACTTGCATTCTCTGCAAAGATAATGGTCATATATATTTATAACATTAGAACCTGGTATTAAAATTTAAAGCCTATATCAAAACCTTCATTTGCAGAACAGAGCTTTATCAATTACCTCTTCTCTTTATTGACATCAACGACTGCTTTGGCAGAGCAGCCCTCCACATTGTTTTCCTATCTCTTTGCACCACAAACACGTTCAAGGGAATTTTCAGGAAATCGTCCAGTTTCAAAAATTCTACTGGTTGTTGCATATACATTTAGAGTTTTGAAACTCAAGAACATGGCTATTCGGGTAAAATGTCAGTGGTGAGTAGATCCTTTATCAGCGAGGTGCATACCTCCTCTCAAAAATAGCTGTAGAACCAAAAATATAAGTGCTTTCCTTCCTCACATTTTTCTCTTCACATTTTTGGCTGTATTGACTGTATCAGAGCACACAGGGGCTAGCAGTACAAGTGTAAATTGTCATCTAAGTCTTTTTCTCCTGCCTAACACTGGGAAAGGTTATGTTCTGAAATAACACATTCAGCAAATGATGAGCCCTGTAAGACAGGACCAGGGCTGGAAAGACTGCAGAAAATTGTGCTCATAGCTAAAAAAGAGTCTCATGCATAGAGGACTAAACCCCAATGCTTCCCGTCCGTGGAATTTTTTATATTGACATGTCTGGGATTATGAAGAACAATTTTGCAACCAAATGCTCTGTTGATTAACGTTCCTGGAAAATCCACCCGTGTACGGAAGGCTGTGTAATATAAACATAGTTCATTCTTGGTTTTAAGGCTCTGGACTGCAGCAAGGTACAGCAAACGTCCTTTCTTATTTAGCACCTTATATATCTTATATGACTTTTGTTGCTCTGTTGGCTGTGTGCCTGTCGTACCTGTCTTCACAGCAACCCTGTGCAATATGGGGCACAGTTTTACACTTGAAGCATTGAGATCCAGAAAAAATAAAGATTAGAAATGTAAAGTCAGATGTGTTCCTAACAGAACCTCAAGGGTTTCTATCAGCCGTGCTATTAGAGATGTCCACAAAAGGTAGGAACTTGCACATGTGTGAAAGTTCAGCACAGCAGTGAGGGGTCTGTTAGCTTTGAAAATCTGATCCAACACCATTTGGGCAAGGTCATGCAAGGTAACAGCAGCATAGATGGAAATGGACCCATTTCTCTGAAAACATGTTTGTACCATAACCCTTAGAACTTCTTTCTTAAATTTTAGGTATTTTTTATTATTTTAGGAGATGCATTATATATATTCTGATGTCTTAGGAAGCAAATTTTGCTTTGTTTCCTTTCTGCTTAACTTTCAGTGTGAATCATTCTGCTCATACTCTAATTCCTCCGTGTGCTGCAGCCTCACCTCCGGATCAAGTGTGACTTCTCATTTACTCCATAGGTGTACCGCTCCTCTGAAACAATGTAGTTATACAAGAGTAAAAGGGAGATGCTAGAGGGAGGGTTAAGTTCTTGAAATTATAAAATAAATTGGCAATGACTGCACACTGAGACACATCCCAGTTCATATGTACTAATTGGATGACACTTGCAAAAATATGAGAACAGTATGTGAAACTCCAGGTCTTCCAGTTTAAACATCACCCTAATTTTACACTGATATTAATGACCAGAAGTTGGGTAGTTTGTTTTTTTTTTTTCTTTTTTTCCCCCACTGTGGTGAAAGTAAGATGCCTAAAGGGAAGCAGAATTAATTAAAGTCGCTGATGAATATTGGACCACTACTGGCATTTGCCTCAGGATCAACAGGTAGGTTCTTAACTTTGTGAGGGAAAATATTATTGAAGAAGGTTGCATACCTTGTGCAGATCAAGTTGTGCTTTTAAAAAATAAAAGAAGTCAGCTGGTGGTCTTGCTTTTAATTATCGAGGCTGTGAGAATTCGAATGACATATTTGCCTCATTTGCTTAGAAGATATTCTTGTATTTATTAAATCATTGGAAGAACATCTGTAACACTTTGATAAGATTTTCTTTCTCATCACGGGAAGCAGGCTGCATTTCAATACCAGGAAGTACTAGTATTACGAAGTGTTTCCTAGTCCACTTACAGGAGAGCCATAATATGTACAAGTAAAACTCACCAGAATTAAGAAATGGAACATTTCTTAAAATATTGAGCAAAGGTAGCAGTATAGCATGGGATTAGAAGAGCCATTCCCAATTACAAATTATTATTTAGCCTTTCTCTGTATCACTTCTAGTTTACAAGCTAAGTCTTTCTTACCATTTTTTCCCAGAATTTTCCTCATTGTAGTGGCCTGTAGTGTCTTACGCAGAAACAGTACAGTTTAAATGCCAAAGAAGAAGTAGATGATTTTTAACACCAGCTGTTAAATGACTTCAAAAAAAAATCTGGCTGCTATAGTGATGCTATCTTTCTATACTGTTCACAGGTCAAATAAAAATATTTCAACATGGATAGAAACAGTCTATGTGCTTTAGATCAATCAAAAGTCATTTTTAAACAACTTGAAATTTCATCTCATTGAAGCTTTAAGGCTTTTCTGTGTTGTGAGCACCTTCTTTAGGTGTAGAGGGCAAAGGTCTAGTGTCTCCAACTAAGTTTTTACATGTGACTGAGGTTTAAAAATCAAAGTTTGTGGGAACCAAAGTGACAGGCTCTATAATATCAGGCAGTGCACAGTGAATATGCGTACACTTCTGTTTTCTGAAGGAATACAAAAGTTAAACTAGAATTCCTAATGATAATTTCAGCAGGAATTTAATTAGTGAAATATATGTGATCATGTGCAAAATTGCATATGCATATACAAATGCATACATATGTGAATATGTGCATACAAATATCAATATTGTCTCTATGTGTACAAAACTTACTTTATTATTGGTAGGTCCGTGTTCACAGGTATAAGTACCTGCATATGTATCTGGTCTTTCTCACTTCAAAATCATATTATTTACATAAATAATATTTTCCTATATATATTTTCAAAGATAATTTTAAGAAACTTTACTATAAAGTACTAAGTACCTTAATTCCTCCATAATTTTAATCAGTGGTTTGTATGCTTCCTGGATATCTATGAAATATATGAATGCATGTAATTTTGGGTGTATTTTTTCTTCATATTAATATTTTATCTTAAAAAAAAAAAAAAAAAAAGGTTTAGTGTAAAGGAGCCAATATAGTATGATTTCTTCAGCCTTTTGTTTTGCTTTTTCCGATTTTTTTATTGCTGTCTAATTGGTTCACCAGATAAATACTACTAGTCCAATGGTTGAATCCCAGTGACCTAAAAATAAGAATAGTCATATTAATGCTTTATCTATATGAAAGTTACACAGGAAAGTCAACAACTAAACCACTGTAGTCGGTACAGAAAAGGGAAAGGGCCAGAGTGTTACTGCTCAACAAAAGGCACTTCTAGATAGTCCATCTCCATAAAGTACTAGAATATTTGAAGAGCTACTTGCATCTACGGGTAATCCATGGGACACCAGTGAATAGTCAATTGTTCACTGATTCGTTTCTCTGACTTTTAAATCAGCAATGTTTGACCTGTGTTATTATTGCTGGGGTTTTTTTCATTTGTCCAACTCTCAGTTCTTTCGGTATCTCATCTCTTCCTGAAGAAGGTGTTGATTTTCATCTTTTGCTTTTTGTTTATGCTACTTCCTTGTCTGTAGCCACTGCTTGTGAATCAAGAACCTGCAGTGCTAGGCATACTGAAGTTTTAAAAAGCAGCACCTCTTCCAGATATACCGATTTCTGCTCAATCTTCCTCAGTCGCCTCTCGCTGTTTTGCTGTATTTCTTGCCATCGACCACTGGGCTATAACCTGATAATTTTCCACTTTGAATTTCTTTTTTACTGCTTTTTCTCTTATGTCTCTGTCCTTCAATCTATCCAATTATTCTATCAAAAACTGTGTCACATTCCACAGTACTCAGAAAACATATCCCCTCCCATATCTTCAGAATAACTTTCTCTGTGCTCACATGTGCTACGTAAGCTGCTGCTTTTCACTTAGAGCACTCTAACTCTTTTGCCCTCTTTTCCCTTTATATATCAGTCTGTGTAGGT